>PISX010013118.1:0-58002 GCA_004024625.1 Mellivora capensis | reverse complement strand
GGACTGCTAATGGCCATGAACCTCGGGAGAGAAAGTTTGGGTCACCCATCAGGAAAAAGGTCATCCTCAGAAAAAGTCCTTTTGAGGTTAAAAGAAGGTGGAATGTGGAAGAAGTAATCACATAATCATATGCAGAAAAAAAGGACGGTGATAATGAGTAATTACTTCTTTATATTGATAGGAATTTACTCACAATATATTAAGCAAATAATTTTGATTTTGCCACCCTCTCATCCCCTTATCTTATAGCACAAGATGTTTTATTAAATTTTTTTCAGTATTTAAAGTACAGTATATTAAATTGCAGGGTGAATCAGGTAGCCAAAGAATGAACAAGACAAGAAAATATAGGATTTAGTGCCCTCTTTTAGGGAAGTGTTAGGATTTTCTCAGTTGTAGGTGGAAGAGATTTGTGCCATGTTAGGCAGAAGTATGACTTTGTCATCATCCGTAGAGATTAAGTATGGTTTAAGGAGATGGGTATGGGTACCAAAGTGACAAGAGTATCACTTGTGTCACTGCATCAATTTGGCTAGGCCAAATTACATCACCTGCAATCCCCTTTCCAGAATGCGGAATGTATGTGGTTACAGTGTGCCGCAGACAGATTCTTTGAAGATTGGGGATGGTGTTTGAGGGGAAGCAGCAGCCACTTTGTAGCTCCCACGTGTTGCTGCTGATTGGCTGATTCACCTTACCGGAGTGAAGTAGCAGCTGGCCCTGCAATTTCTCTTCTTTCCCCTGGATCGTCCTTCAGCAGCTCTATCTTCTGGGCCACATGTAGGCACTTAGCTCCATGCAAAAGGCCCTCCTGGCTTCTGTAGGTTACCATCATCACCAGGGTCAGAGGAAACAAGGATGAGTACGTACTTCAATCTGTCCTTATGCGTTCCAGATCATGTTTGTGGGTTCCGGCCTGTTTTTTACTTCCTTACCCTTAGCTGAGGTGACAACATCCTTATAGAGCCTGCTTAACTGCCTTCCACAGTTGTGTAAGGCCAATTTTCTTTAACAAATCTATCATCTGTCTATCTATCCATCCATCCATCTATATAACCATTCATCTATCCCCCCTCCTCTTTCTGCAGCTGGCTGAATGCTAAGGGGAGGGGGGGCACGGAATGACCAAACCCTTATTAATTCCATTATACCACCTGCTTCTAGACTTGTGAGGTTTCCCTCTGTGGTGATATCTTGAACATTGTCCTGTTTTGAAATCCATCTTTTAAACTCACTCTGCTGTTAAGTTCAACATTTTGGGACCAAATGTGAACAAATACCATTGATGACAATGAGGGATGTTTTGAAGTCCAATTTTTATGACCTCTTCATTTTTTAAAAGAAAATGGTACAATTTATTTTTCCATGAAGGAATGACAAATCATAAGAAAGATATAACTAGAAATTTCTCCAGCATTAATGAACTTGTGAAAAACCAGTAAGATGTGTTATTTTTATATGTGTAAAGTCAAAGTCTTTTTTATGTAAAATATGTAGAAATTAATGAGAACACTACCAAATATAAACTATAAACATGAAAGGAAAACCTCACTTTTTAATTAATTTTTTAATTTTTTTATAAACATATAATGTATTTTTATACCCAGGGGTACAGGTCTGTGAATCGCCAGGTTTACACATTTCACAGCACTCACCATAGCACATACCCTCCCCAATGTCCATAACCCCCCCACCCTCTCCCGACCCCCCTCCCCCCAGCAACCCTCAGTCTGTTTTGTGAGATTGAGTCTTTTATGGTTTGTCTCCCTTCCGATCCCATCTTGTTTCATTTATTCCTTGCCTACCCCCCAAACCCCCTACGTTGCATCTCCACTTCCTCATATCAGGGAGATCATATGATAGTTGTCTTTCTCCAATTGACTTATTTCGCTAAGCATAATACCCTCTAGTTCCATCCACGTCGTCGCAAATGGCAAGATTTCATTTCTTTTGATGGCTGCATAGTATTCCATTGTATATATACATACATACATATATATATATATGTATATATATACCACATCTTCTTTATCCATTCATCTGTTGATGGACACCTAGGTTCTTTCCATAGTTTGGCTATTGTGGACATTGCTGCTATAAACATTCGGGTGCACGTGCCCCTTCGGACCACCACGTTTGTATCTTTAGGGTATATACCCAGTAGTGTAATCATTGGGTCATAGGGTAGCTCTATTTTCAGCTTTTTGAGGAACCTCCATGCTGGGAAAACCTCACTTTATCTTGTTTTTCTTTTAGTGTTTCTTAAAATTATTTATTTATTTATTTATTCATTTATGTATTTATTTACTTTAAATTAAAAAATTGTACACACTTAAGTTTTACAACACAATGATGTATACACATATACATAGTGAAATGGTTACTACAGTCAAGCTAATGAACATTTGCGTCTCCTCAAATAATTATTTTGTGGGGAGGGGAGGTGAGAGCACCAAAAATCTATTCTTTCAGCAATTTGCCAGGATTTGATACAGTATTAACTGTCCCCACCATGCTGCTCATCAGATCTCTAGACTGACTTATCCTACGTAACCCCAGCTGTACCCTTTGACAAACTTGTCCCTCTTTTAGTGTTTTAAAAGCACAGAATGTGCAAGTCAACCTGCACATGGCCTTCCATTCCTATCTGCCTGAGCTGCTCCAACATCATGCCTGGAGACAATGTCCTTAAGGGACTGCTTGAGCCAGGTCTACGTAGCAACCAAGTTCATTGGTTCATATACACTCGTATATGTGATATACATACATTAAAATCTCCCATTAGTTGTGCTTTTGAGGTTGAAGGCAACTGATACAGATTGGGGTGCTAAGAGTGGTTCCAAAGGAACAGAATCTTAACAGTGTGTTCTCTGAATTTGTACTGGGTTTCCTGGAATACATCTCTATTTAGACTGGAAGGCTTTAATACCCTGTTTCCAATGGTAAAGTTGGCACTGTTAGTCCACTGCGGGAAGTGGCAAAAATGCTACTCAAATGTTCACCTTTAGTTACCTATCATTAAGTGCCTATAAAAGATAAGTAAGTCTCCGGGTCACCAAGTATATGATATGTTAGAATATTTTCATCAAAATAAGGAGGATTATGAAGAAAAAAAAGTGGAGTATTATGGAGTTGATTTGTCATTTCTAAATGAACTTCAGAACTTGAGGAAAGAAAAGACTGAGCTCAGGACCTTATAGTCCCAGATTAAGGTCCAAATGAAGCACCTGAGAAGTCCTGTTACAGGCCTGAAAGAAATCGTTATCTCTTGTAACCATGGGCGCAAGATTTGGGGAATCCAGATCCCAAGCTTAATCTTTGAGTGGCTGAATTACAACACAAATTAAATTCACAACCTTGCCGGGCCTTTCTGTTAATATTAGGACACTGACTGGGAGACATAGGATGCTGGAAATTGGAGTGCGGATATACAGGTGCATGCCATTAAGTCAGGTCCTCAAATCTCTAAATTATGTGAGGCATCTTTGCCAGCAGAAGCAGCCCTTGCACTCCTACCTGGAGAGGTTATTTCCCTTTTGCCTGAAGAAGCTCTAAGGATCTCACCTGAAATGGTGGCCAGGCAAGGCCCTGCTGGTCTTCCTCTGTAGCTCTTACCATCGCCTCTCACTGCTCCTTAACATATACCTAGATTCGAAGGCCCGCAGGCCAAGACTGAGTGAAAAAAATGAGACCTGTGGCAAGATGTGATAGTCATCAAAAGCACGTCACATCTTTTCCAATAGATACACAGTAGCCTGAGGTAAATGTGTGGGAATGGCTCTGAAGGTTGGGGTAAGGACGTAGAAGCAATATAATGCTGGATCTTGTTCATGTACAAGTTCTTGTGTGGACACATGCTTCTGTGTCTCTTGAGTATGTACCTAGAAGTGAAGTTGCTGGCTATTTGGTAACTTGATGTGTTCTTTTTTGTTGAAATGCCAGCCTGTTCTGCCAACATGCCGCATCATTTCACTTTCCCACCAGCAACATGGGAAGATTCCAGTCTCTTCGGGCCGCTTGTTAAACACCTATTAACGGCTGTCCCGGTGGGTGTGAAGTGGTATCTCATTGTGGTTTTCAGTCCCAGCTCCCTCCTGACTGGTAGGTTAAGGATCTATTCACAGTTTAAGACTGTAAATGTGAGGTCCCCATCGCCTTGCTGGGTGTCAGCCAGGGGCCACGGTCAGCTCCTAGGTCCTCCTGCATATCTTCTCACCCTTCTCACGTGGACCCCTACACCTTCAAAGTGGTAAAGCGTGGCAAATCCTTGACTTCCTCTTCTCCCTGACCGAGATTGCTGCCTGCCTTTAAAGGACTCACCTGCATGGATCAGGCCCAGCCGCAGGACATCTCAGGGACAGTGGATATAAAGAGCTTCTGTCAACTGCAAAAGCCCATCACAGGAGGTCACTGCCTGGGTGGGAGGGGGCTGCAGGGCCGTGGCCGCAGTGAGCACCAGGATGCGGGGGCACTAGAGGCCCAGGTCATGAAGCTGGGGTGCAGTAGGGCGCGGTTGTGGGACGTCTTCCCAGAGGGCCAGGACCGGACAGACCTTGAGCCCTGGCTCCCAGTGGCAGGGGCGATGGCCTCGCTGCAGCTGCCAGGAGGGGAGGGGGGTGGGGGGGCCATGTGGGGGGTGCTCCAGGGTGCGGGCAAGCTGAGAGCTTTCAGGGTGCAACCCCCCACCAGCACACCGGGGTGGGCGGGTTGGGGGAGATGGTGAGTCAGGGAGGGCAGCTGCGGGGTCCGGCGATGGCTGCATCCACTTCTCTCCGGTCCCGCAAGTGTCTGTCCTGGAGCCATCAGTCATTCCCCAGTGAATCTCCAGGCAGTGACCCGAGAGACTGCTGCAGAGACCTGAAGAACGCAGCTTTGAAGATGGTGTGCCTTCACGCCCAATATCCCGACTCCTTGGGCTACTGGGGAGGGGCCAATTTCTCCCAAACCAAACGGCAGTGGGGGAAGCTGCATTTTGTATGGGAAATGGCCAGAAATACTCAGGATGCTGCTGGACTTGTGCTTATACTAGACAAGGATCACTACTTACCCTTGGGCTTTTAGCACGTCTTCCAAAAGATGGGAGAGCAAAAGCCGCCAAGAATGTCCTAACTGTGGTGTTCTCTCTCTAGGGACCCAGACCCCCAGGGAGAAGTTTCTCTGGCACTGCTGACAAGCTGAAGACGAAAACTTGGCAAGCCACCCAGCACAATATAGGGCTGGCCTTGACCCAGGATGCATATTCGAAGCTGAGTGAATGCAGACGTTTTTTTGTACTAATGATGATGATCACTGGGACAGGACTCTTCAATATTTGACAGTACCCTGGCTACCAACATTCTGAAAAATGCGGTTCCTCAAGTTCCTAGCAATTTTCATGTGGAGACAGGTATGCAGCACGAGAAAACCTGTAGGCCATCCACCCAGAATTTTGTCCCCCTTAAATAATAACAAACAGCACATATTTCCAGAAATTCTATCAGTGAGAAGTTCATTATGGCAGCCATTTTCCCCACCCAGGAAAGAGGGGTGGGGGGATATTAGGGACCATGAGTTCCTTAAAAGCTACAGTGAAAAATCACAATTACAAAAGCAAAAGTGATAGTCTTCTGTCAGATATTAGTCCAATCGGGATATATAATCGAATAAGAAGTTTTGGGAACTGGTTTCTGCTTTAATACAAAAAAGAAATGGTTTTATAAAAGGTTTCCAAATATAAGTAAACGTTCCCAATTATATCTGATTAAGATTTAAAACTTAGGTTTTCATTTGGGGAGTTGTATTTAATTTTTTAAACATTTTATTCATGTGAGAGTGAGAGAGAGAGAAACGAGCAGGGGGAGGTGCAAAGGGAGAAGGAGAAGCAGGGAGCTCAATGCAGGGCTCGATCCCAGGACCCTGAGATTATGACCTGAGCTGAAGTCAGATGCTTAACCGAGAGCCACTCAGGCACCCCGGGTAGGAGGCTTGTATTTTAAAGTTCAACTCCCAACTGCTAAAGATTATCATTGATGATAAGGGAGGGGAGGGGACACCTTATTAAATTGCTTCTCCTAATCATTTTATCTGGAATTTTGTACACTCTTCCACTTTCAAAGCCTATTTTAAGTACAGGAAAATTTATATAAAATTGTCATAGCAGTAAAAAGTATTACAATGAAATTGTTAGAGTATTAATGGAACATGCTGTTTCACTCTTGACACAGTTGTTTGGAAGGGATTGCTTGACTGCTTTTAGAATTCAAAAAATGTGTTTTTAAGCACCCTGTCAGAGAAAGTTATTTTCAGTATTACAGATTCCTGTACCATTGTGTTAAAATTTGCCTGTGCTTTGGGGCCTTCCTAAAACATATTCTCATTTGGAATATATTTGGAGGATAACAAAGTTTAAACATTGTTTTCACCTCAACAGTAGAAATACTGTTGTTTTTTTTCCTTTAATGCTACCAAAATAAAATACTCATTTTTGCAGTAAAAACATCCCACAGCAGTACTCATACTAGCGTTTGAATAACCAGAAGACTGGAATATGAGGGGGGGCATGATTAGAATCCTGTCTCCCACACAGGCCAAAAGTGGACAGCAGATGCACCATAGTCTCATCCGGGACTGCTCTGAAGGACACTGGTGAAGGGTATACTTCCCAGAGGGAAAATTTTGAGCAGTGCACCTGCTTGTTCACTCTGCCTGGAGAAGAGATGGCCAAAGGTATGAGTGTATAACCATGCATAGGCCATGTCTGAGTCATTAGCTGAATGGTCAGGGACTTTGAAAATACATGACTGAAAGTTTGTGACAAGGAGGTCTAGGGAAGAGGTATGTGGATACACCCATCCGAACAGACATATGATATGAAGATAAGTGTGTCCCATGGGTGATCAGCAAAGAATAACCTTACTGGGGCAGAAGTTTAATAATCTGATGGCTAGGGACGCCTGGGTGGCTCAGTCGGTTAAGCGGCTGCCTTTGGCTCAGATCATGATCCCAGGGTCCTGGGATCGAGTCCCACATCGGGCTCCTTGCTCAGTGGGGAGCCTGCTTCTCTCTCCGCCTCTGCCTGCCACTCTGCTTGTTCATGCTCGCTCTCTCTCTCTCTCTCTCTCTCTCTTTCTGACAAATAAATAAATAAAATAAAAATAAAATCTTAAAAAAAACAATCTGATGGCTAGGGGACCCATTGTGTAAATACCCATCAGGCCCTTCCCCAGCAGTCATGTCCGAACCCAGTGGGCTCAAGAACTAGGTGGCCAAGTGGCAGGCTGGGATCACCAAAGCTGATCTCACTACAACCATTGCTGATTGCCTGATCTGCCAGAAGCAGAGGCCACCATGGAGCCCCTGATATGGCACCTGTGACTGATCAGCCAACTACCAGGTGGCAGGGGCTTCATGGTGGAGCACTTTTATTAAGGAAGGGGCCATGCTTTGTGCTTACTTAAATAGACACTCTGGATATGGATTTTCCTTCCCACCTGTAGTGCTTTTGAGAAACCAGTATTTGTAGATTTGAAAAATATCTTATTCACCATCATGGTATTCCAAAGAGCATCACTTCTAAACAAGGAACCCACTTTATAGGAAATGAGTGCAGCAATTGAGCAATATTCATGGAATTCACTGGTCTTAGGTTTCTTCTCATCCTGAAGTGGAATGGCATCTGGAAGACCTCACTTGTTTCTAGCTAAGTGGCATTAACTTGAGAATCTGGGGTAGCTAAGCATTTACATGCATAGGTATATGGTACTGTTCCAAGCTAAGCATTTACATGCATAGGTATATGCTACTTTTCCTCTTATCACATGGATTTATGGATCCTGCAATCAAGGTATGGAAACAGGAGTGCCTCTCCTCACTATTACCCCCAGCAAGACAATAGAAAATTTTTGCTTCCTTTTCCCACGACAAGAGATCTAGCTCTTCTGGGCTAGAGATCTTCGTTCCAAAGAAAGAATGCTTTCACCAGGAAATAAAACAATGACTCCATTGAATGGGAAGTTGAGTCTTCCAGCTGAGCACTTGGACTCCCCAGACCTCTCAATCAACAGGCAAAGAAGGGCTATACTGTACTAGCTGGGGTGACTGAAAGGAAATTGAGTTCCTACTACAAAAGTGCTATGGAGGCATATGTCTGATATGTTTAGGCAGCTTGACAGTCCCGTGTTTTGTGATTAAAGTCAATGAACAATGCATGTCTATCACGTCATCATGATGTACACTTTAAATATCTTACACTTTTATTTGTCAATGAAGCTCAAAAAAAGTTAATGGATAATTATAATAACCTAACCGAGACAGAACATCTAGTGGCCAAACCATTCAAGAATGAAGGTTCAGGGTGCCTGGGTGGCTCAGTGGGTTAAGCCTCTGCTTAAATAAAATCTTTACAAAAAAAAAAAAAGAATGAAGGTTCAAAGGGCTCAGTTGGTTGAGTGTCTGCTCTTGGTTTCAGCTCAGGTCATGATCTCAGGGTCATGAGATCAAGCCCCCATAGGGCTCTGCATTCAGCTCAAAGTCTGCTTGGATTCTCTCTCACTCCTTCTGCCCCTCCCCTGCCCCACTCTCCTGCGCATGCCCACTCATGTTCTCTTTCATTAATGAATTAATTAATTCTTAAGGAAAAAAGAATGAAGGTTCAACTCCTCTTCCCAGGCAAAGAATCATGAGGAGCTGAGGAGCAGCAGAGGATAGCAGTGGTGAAAGAAGGCACGTGTCAGTGCCAGCAGCGTGACCTGCTGTAGACACTAGGACAGTAGTAGGATTTTGCCTGAAGAGTTAATTCCATACCCTTCCTCAAGTGGGAAAACAAATAAGAAAGCAAACTATATTTTCAATGGATATTCTTAGAGCCAAAGCCAAATTTTACTGATGGAGAATCACAACATCAAAAAATTCCATTGTTGGGGCTCCTGGGTGGCTCGGTCGGTTAAGCATCTACCTTCAGCTCAGGTCATCATACCAGGGTCCTGGGATCCAGCCCCGCATAGGGCTCCCTGTTCAGTGGGAAGCCTGCTTCTCCCTCTCCCTCTGCCTGCCGCTCTGCCTACTTGTGTGCTCTCTCTCTCTCTCTCTCTGTCAAATAAATAAATAAAAATAAAATCTTAAATTTAAAAAGCTCCATTGCTTTGTCTTAACCTCCAGAAGGCAATTCCCTGAGAGCCACATTCTAGGAAACCAGCAATATCCAACACCATTCTACAGCACAGCAAACTTGTCCTTGTTTCTCACAGATAGTTGTGATAACAGGCTATGTTTTGATGTAATTAACTTTGTTATGAAGATGGCAAAAATTACTTTTTCTAGTGCCTTCTCAAGGTTGTGAATCTTTTTTTTAAACCTGAAAATAAACAGAAATGTCATTAACCAAAAGATGCCTAAAACATCTATGCTGTGCAAGACGCTGTGAGGGATACAAAAAGGAGCTTACAGTGTACAGAGGACTATAAAATGAATTTTCATGCAAAGTTGCAGGATACTAAATCAACACACAAAAATTAATTGCATTTATGTACACTAACAATGAAAAATCTGAAATGAAAATGAAGAAAACAATTCCATTTATAATAGCATCAAAAAGAATAAAATACTTAGAAGGGGACCTGGGTGGCCCAGTCACTTAAACGTCCAACCCTTGATTTCAGCTCAGGTCATGATCTCAGGGTCCTGGGATTGAGCCCTGTGTCAGGCTCTGAGCTCAGTGGGAATCCAGCTGGAAAATTTTCTCTCCTTTTCTATCTTCCTCTGCCCCTACCCTTGCTTGTGTGCTCATGCACGTACTCTCTAAAATAAATAAATAATTCTTTTTAAAAAAGAATAAAATACTTAGAAATAAACCTAACAAAGAAAGTGAAATATGTGTACATTGAAAACTATAAACCACTGCTGAAACAGGGCACCTGGCTGGCTCAGTCAGTAGAGAAAGTGCCTCTTGATCTCAGGGTCGAGTTCAAGCCGAACGTCGGGTGTAGAGTTTACTTTTTTTTAAAGTATTTTTTTTAAGATTTTATTTATTTATTTGACAGAGAGAAAGAGAGAGAGATCACAAGTGGGCAGAGAGGCAGGCAGAGAGAGAAGGGGAAGCAGGCTCCCCGCTGAGCAGAGAGCCTGATGCGGGGTTCGATCCGAGGACCCTGAGATCATGACCCGAGGCAAAGGCAGGTGGCGCCTAAGCCACCCAGGCGCCCCTAGAGTTTACTTTTTAAAAATGCTGAAAAAAATTAAGATGACACAAATAAATGGAAAGACATTCCATGTCCATGGTTGGAAGATTTAATATTGGTAAGATTCTTGTACTACCGAAAGCAATCAACAATGTAATCCGTACCAAAATTGCAACAACGTTTTGTGCAGAAATAGAAAAATTCATCCTAAAATTCATATGGAATCTCAGGAGACAATCAATAGCCAAAACTATTTTTGAAGTCAGAATCAAACTGGAAGACTCCCATTCCTGATTCTAAAATGTATTACAAAAAAATGTATTACAAAGCTTCAGTAATTAGAACAGTGTGGTAATAGCATAAAGATACACAAACAGACCAATAGAATAGAGATCCTAGAAATAAATCCATGCAATAATGGTCAAATGTGCTTCTATAAGTATCAAGACCACTCAATGAGGAAAGGAGTCTTTTCAAAAAATGTTACTGGGGGAAGGGGGTACCTGGCTTGTTCAGTCACTAGAGCATGTGATTCTTGATCTCAGGGTCATGAGTATGAGCTCCACATTTGGTTTAGAGATTACTTTTAAGAAATTTTTTTAAATGGTATGGGAAAAACTGGATACCCACATAAAAAAGAATAAAGTTGGGCCCTTATCTTACACCAAGAATAAAAATGAACTCAAGGGTGCCTGGGTGGCTCGGTGGGTTGGGCCTCTCTGCCTTCAGCTCAGGTCATGATCTCAGGGTCCTGGGATTGAGGCTCGCATCAGGCTCTCTGCGCAGTGGGGAGCCTGCTTCCTCCTCTCTCTCTCTCTCTCTGCCTACTTGTGATCTCTCTCTGTATCAAATAAATAAATGAAATCTTTAAAAAATAAACTCAAAATGGATTAAAGACCTAAATGTAAGACCTAAAACTATAAAACTCCTGAAGCTAAACATAGGGGGAAAGCTTCATGACATTGGACTTGGCAATAATTTCCTTTTATAAAAGATTTATTTATTCATTTGAGAGAGAGTGGGGGGGCAGAGGGAGAGAATCAGCAAGCAGACTCCCTGCTGAGTGTGGAACCTGACTCAGGGCTCAGTCCATGACCCATAAGATCATGACCTGAGCCCAAACCAAGAGCAGGAGACTCAACATAATGAGCCACCCAGATTCCCCAATAATTTCTTCACTATAACACCAAAAGCCAAAATAGACAGTGCTGTATGTGGAGAAGGTATGTGCAAGGAAGGGAGTTCAGGAGTTCAGTTTAAACACAAGGAATGGGTTGAGTTTTAAAAGTCTCTTAGACATGCTAGTGGAGCTACCATGTATGCATTTGAATCTGAGTCTGGAGTTCAGGAGCAAGTTGTAATCTAGAGGTATCAGTTTGGGAGTTGTTTAAATACCCATCGTCATATTTAAAGTTCCAAGACTATGTGGGATCATCTAGGGAGAGAGTATATTCAAGAGAAGAAGGCCCAGGATCCAGATTAGTGGCCATAGAGTATTTAGTAGTGGGAATGAAAAGAAACAAGCAGAAAAGGAAAATGAAAAAGAGTCCCAGTAAGGGAGGAAGACATCAGGAAAATGTGGTTTCTGGAAGCCCAAGGTTTTCATGGATTGAGTGAATGACTGTGTCAAATACTGCTGAGAAGTTAAGACAACATACAGCAGACACTGGGGAACTGACAAGGACAGTTTCAGCGGAGCAGAGGAGGCAGAACCCAGATGACACTGGGTTAGAGGATGAACAGGAGGCGAGGACATTCAGAGAGCGAGTGCAGGCCCACTGTCCTGTTGAGCCCATCATCTCCTCCTGTCACAGAGACGTGCTTCACCCTACCAACTCGTGCAGCAACTCCAAATGGTTTCAGCTTATTAGATTCTTTCCTTTCTACTGGCAAATGATCTGTTTCTGGCAAACGCTCATATCTGTTTCTCAAAGACATAATTACCATCTTCCTTACTATTTCATTAACAGCAAGGCGTCCTCTAACTTCTCTTACATGACAAAGGACTGTCAGGTTCTCCAGGACTTTTCATTTTGTTTTCAAGCCCTGAAGCAAACTCATCTGCTTCATTGGTCATCAGTCCCTAAAAAAAAAAAAAAAAAAAAATCAATCAACATATTCCATCACTGACAAAAATGCAACTGTTGCAAAGTTGGAAAGTCTGCATATGCGTCTAAAATCATGCATTTGCATCATCAATATCAGTTTTGATCATGCAGCAAAAATTTACCATCCACCAAGAGATGTTCTATTCTCAGAAATGCAACCTAATTTTAATCCAGCCTAAGTGAAATGAGGAGGAAGTGAAAATACAAAGTGTTGTCCAGGGTGCTTAGGTGGCTCGGTTGGTTAAGCGACTGCCTTACGACTCAGGTCCTGATCCTGGAGTCCCTGGATCGAGTCCCGCATTGAGCTCCCTGCTCAGCAGGGAGTCTGCTTCTCCCTCTGACTTTCCTCCTCTTGTGTTCTCTCTCTCTCTCTCTCATTCTCTCCCTCTCAAATAAATAAATAAAATCGTTTAAAAAAAAGTTGTTGTCCAAAGTAAAATATAATACAGCCATGATTCATCAAAATGTTTGGGTAATGAGTGGCTCTCATCAACCAAAAGGAGCCAATTACAAGATTACCCATTAAAGAAGTATAACCCACTCTGTGTCAACTCTCTTTAGGGGAAATCGTGTGTGTGTGTGTGTGTGTGTGTGTGTGTGTGTGTGTGTGTGTCTTTTTATGTTTTAAAGTCATCATTAACAAAATCGATTACCACTTACCTAATGCTACACATAGATAATGAAGGGTAAGATAGTTTGAAAGTGTAAGTCCCCAAACACAAGGAGATTCAAATATGTCCACCTGGGTGCCAGGCAGAGATGGGTGCTTTTCAATGTTGGAGGATACAGACCAGAAGTATAGAAGGTTATGTTTAAAAAGAAAAGGTTATATTTAAGCTGTTATCATGCAAGGATAACCAAAACTATGCCCCCTGTTATTCAAATAAAATCCCAAGAAACAATTTTTCATACAATTTGCATTTCCCACAGTAGAAGAGTACAAAGAGGGTAAAAGCATTTCGCTGAGCATTTACTATCTGCCAGGTATTATCCTAAATGGCTTACATGAACTCACTTAATCCTCTGCAGAGCCCTGTGAACTAGGTGTGATGATCATCCTCTTTATTATAAATAAGGAAACCAAAGCACAGAAAGATTAAAGGAAACTCTAACTCAAGACTGGGGTAAGGTGGAATACCATCAAGTCTAGTTTCTGCAAGACAAGGATTATTCCCTGTCCTGTGCCTTCGTATCAATGACCTCTTCCACAAGTCCAGATATAACATATCTCTCCCATCCCCACCAGGGCTGTGATTGACCTCCAGAGAAGAGGCGCCCTTCAGGGCTTAGAAAGAACACCCAAGGAAAAGCACCACTCCCAGCACTGAGTCATAGCACCAAAGTTAGTATCCTCATCAGGACACCCAAGGAAAATCCCCCTACTGCATAGCTGAGATACGATGCCCATGGGAAATCTCCCCCCAGTACTGACATAAACACCCAAGAAAGAGTGCCACACCTGGGCTGAAATAGAACACCCAGTGAAAAGTCCTCTCCAGGACTTAGAGAGGGCTTAAGGGAAAAAATTCCCCCCTCTAAAAGTATTGAAGTCCAGATCTTGTTGGAGAAGCTGAGCTATGACTCAGTGCATGGCAGAGGATTTCTGTGGTGCTGGAAACCTACCCTATGGAATTAGAGCTGTAGAACCCAAGGTAGAATCCCTTTGTCTAGGGCTGAGAGCAAACACTAAAGGGAAAGCTCCTCCTTTAACACAGTTGAGACAGACAGACGTAGGAAGTATCCTCTTGGTCTCCACTTGGACAGGGTGCTCAAGTAAAAGCCCCCTCTCCATCTCTAAGACAGAGTCTCCAAGGAAAAGCCCCACCCCAGTGCAATGTAAAGCCCCCATAGAAGAATTTCCCTTTACAGAGGTTATACACAGAATCTAAGAAACAGCCCCAAACCCAGGGCTGAGATGAACCAATCAAGAAAAGAACTCCCCACTGCATGGCAGATAAACAAGCAAGGAAAGACCCTTGCCCAACATAGCAGAGATAGGGAGCATTCAGGGGAAAGTCTTCCCCCAGGACGGAGTACCAAAGAAGAGATCCTCCTCGCTGGACTCAAATAAAGGCCCCTCATCAACACAACTGAGAATGACCAAGGGAGAGTTCTCCCCCAGGGCTGAAAGAGTCACCCAAGAAAGCCCCACATAGCTAAAGGCAGAACACCCAAGGACTGGTCCCCCACCCCATGGCTGATCTATAGTACCCAAGGAAGAGCTCTCCTTCCCAGGGCTGAGACAGATCAATCAAGGAATAGTACCACCCCCCTGGGCTGAGAATACCCAAGGAAGAACCCCTTCCAGGGCAGAGAAAAAGTTCCCAAGGAAGGGTATTCCCATGCCAGGAGTTGTAATCCTTACCTTATTGAGAGAGACTAGCAGCAACTCAGAGAATGGCAATCAAGTTGTGGTGCCACACCGGTGGAACTTTCTAGAAATCTGCTCTCTGATAGCTGCTGGAAATCTGTCTCAGGGGTATCTGAGGACATTGCACACAGAGCTGTCTCATGGGAAGCACTCTAATGTATTACTGCTTTGGATGGTTTAAAGAGAAGCTGCTGACCAAGGAGTGCCGCTGGCCACAATGCCCTGTATCAGCTGGGTACTGGAAAAGCTGCGTGGGGTGCAGAGGGTGGTGCTGGAGAGGCCTCATGCCCAGAAGGGGCCTGCGGTATGTATCCGTAGCCCAGAACCAGAGAGCAAAACTTTCCCCTGCAATGTCTCTGGCGCCCCCTACAGACAAACTTCAATAACAACTGCCACAAGAAAACAAAATTTATTTGCGGAGCATAACAAATAACACGGAGGGCATGGGGAGATGGAGAGGAGAATGGAATTAAGGGAAATTGGGGGGGATATGAACCATGAGAGACTATGGACTCTGAAAAACAACCTGAGGGTTTTGAAGGGGCGGGGGTGGGAGGTTGAGGGAGCCAGGTGGTGGGTATTGTGGAGGGCACGCATTGCATGGAGCACTGGGTGTGGTCTAAAACTATGAATTCTGTTACGCTGAAAAGAAATGAAATTAAAAAAATGTTCTTATTTTTTTAAAAAAAGAAAGAAAACAAAATTTAAATGAACCAGACCAATTCCAGAGATCAGGCCAAACAGGTGAATTGGGAGCAAGAAACCCATAACCAGTACGCTGTATCAACAAAGGAGCAAAGTCATACGATCATTCTAATCAATGCAGAAAACATAGAAAAGTGATAAAATGCAGTAACTATTCATGAGGACAAAATCAAAAGTATTTGTTGAAGAGTGAATCTACCAGAAATCTATAGTGCACATTATTCCTACTGGTGAAAATTAGAAGTATTCTTTGTAAGATCAAGAACAAGACAAGAGAGGTGCCTGGGTGGCTCAGTCGGTTGGGCATCCGACTCTTGATTTGGCTCAGGTCATAATCTCATGGGTCATGAGATGGAGCCCCATATCAGGCTTCCCAGTCAGTGAGGAGTCTGCTTGAGCTTGTACCCCTCTGCTCCCTCCTCAAATAAATAAGTAAATCTTAAAAAAAAATAAAAGAACAAGACAAGAATGTCCACTATCACCATCTCTCAACACTGGACTACAAGAATCCCTAGCTTGCACCCTGAGACAATAAAAGATAAATAAGTTATTTAGCTAAACTAAAAACTCAAAGTAATCTATAGACAAAGAATTTAACAATGAAGCTAGGTGTAAAATCAACACATAAAAATTTATTGTATTTCTATATAACCACCACAAGAAATTCAGGAAATGTACATTTTTAATTTACTGTTAAAATTAGCAAAACTAGGGGCGCCTGGGTGGCTCAGTGGGTTAAAGCCTCTGCCTTTGGCTCAGGTCATGATCCCAGGGTCCTGGGATGGAGCCCCGCATCGGGCTCCCTGCTCAGCAGGGAGCCTGCTTCCTCCTCTCTCTCTCTCTCTGCCTGTCTCTCTGCCTACTTGTGATCTGTCAAATAAATAAATAAATAAAATAAAAATTAAAAAATTTAGCAAAACTATATGAGGATAGATATATAAAGATAGAAAATGTAGTATGTATGTAATATATACACAACAAAGAGAGAGAGAGAGTGTGTGTGTGTGTGTGTGTATGGAATGAATGTAACTAAATGTGTATAAAATCGATATGTAGATAATTATAAAATGTTATTGAAAGACATCAGAGAATAAATAGGAAACTCAGTGTCCACTTCCTCCACCACTTGATTTAATGTATAAATCTAGCACAATTATAATCTAAACCCCAACAGGGGTTTTTATGAAACTTGAGGAGCTGATTCTAAAATTTACATGGAAAAGTAAATGCTCCAAAATAGCCAAGACAAACAAAGAACAAATTAGGGGGATCTGCCTTACTATCCCAAGACTTACTGGCCTTTAGTAATAAAGACAGTGTGCTAGAGATGCAGAGGTATATACATTGAACAACACAGAGGCCAGAAAAATTCTCATGAATAGAAGGACATTTGATGCATTTCAGAGATGTCATTTCAGATCACTGGGAAAAGAACAGACTTTTTTCCTTTTTGCAATACATGGCGCTGGGACAATTGGAAATCTGCATGAAAAATAATGCGATTGGGTTTCTTCTTCACACCACATACAAGAAATGAAACAATTGTAGATTAAGTACTTAAATATAAAAAACATGACTGTAGAAGAAATTTGGAAAACTTCAAATAAGGAAAAGATTTCTTAAGGAAGACATAAAGATTGCTAAACATAAAAGGTGGATACAATAGTATTGGCAATACTCTCATTTTTAAGTTTGATGGTAAGTTTACAAACATCCCTTTTATTAAGTTGCACCTTACATAAATGTCCCATATATTTTTGTATGGATGGAATTGCCTTATAAAGTGTTTGACTGGAAAAAGAAAGACATACAAAGTATGGCAAAGAAGGAGGTCAGTGTCCTTAATAACCATGGAGGAAATAGGGGCACCTGGGTGCTTCATTTGGTTAAGTGACTAACTCTTCGTTCAAATCAGGTCGTGATCTTAGAGCCATGAAATCTAGCCCCATGTTAGGCTCCACACTTTGGGCAGAGTCTGCTTGGGACTCTCTCTCCCTCTGCCCCTCCCCACTGCTCTCTCTCTCTCTGTCTTGCTCTAAAATAAATAAATAAAAATCTTTAAAAAGAATAATCACGAAAGAAATAAATCCAACTTTTAGCAGAATTCTAGTCTTACTACCGAACCTGTGGTTTGAAGAAATTTTTATAAAAGTAGGGTTAACATTAAAGAAAATCATAAAAAACAAAAATCCTAGAAAGCTGTATTTTTTTAATGGGTACCTGCTTCATCCCATGAATGCAAAGATGGGTCATCACTTAAAAAGCTGTTCTTATAATTTACCACTTTAATACGTAAAAGAAAAAAATATATGATTATCTCAATATATAATGAAAAAGCATATGATAAAATTAAAGATTAATTCCCCAAATTTAAAAATGACAATAAAGAGTAAGATATAAGGTTAACATACAAAAGTCAATTGCTTTCCTAAACACCAACAATTAAAATTGGAATTTGAAATTTAAAAAACAATACCATTTGCAACAACACCAAAATAATGAATACATATAAATCAAACAAAATATGTACAGGATCTCTATGTGTAAAACCAAAAATCTATATAACAAAGATACACTCCATGTTCACAAACTGGAAGATGCAGTATTAATAAGATTTCAATTCTAACATGATCTATAGATTCAAAGTAATTCCAATCAAAATCTTAGCAAGTTATTTTATAGTTATTGTCAAACAGGCTATGAAGATTATAAGGAAAGATGAAAGACCCTGAATAGCCAACACAATCCTGAAATACAAGAACGAAGATGGAGGACTCACACTTCCCAATTTCAAGACTTGGTATAAAGCTACAGTAGTCAAGAGTATAGTATTGATGGAAGAGTACACCTGTAGATGAATGGAACAGAGCAGACAAAGCAGAAATAGAGCTACAAATATAGTCAACTGGTTTTTGATAAAGAAGCAAAGCCAATTCAATGGAGAAAGCATAGTCTTTTCAACAAATGGTGTTGGAAACAATTGGATGTTTGTATGGAAAAAAGGAACCTAGACACAGATCTTATATCTTTCAAAAAAGTTAACTCAAAATGGATCATAGCCCTAAATATAAAGTGAAAAACAACAAAATTCTATAAAAAAAAAAACATAGGAGAAAACCTAGATGACCTTGGGTTTGGAAATGAGCTTTTATTTTTTAATTTTTTTTTTACTTTAAATTTCAGTTTGTGAACATACATTGCGATATTGGTTTCAGGAGCACAATTCAGTGATTCACCACTTGCATACAACACCCAGTGCTCATCATAAGTGTCTTCCTTAATCCTCATCATCCATCTAGCCCATGCCCCACCTACCTACCTCCATCAACCCTTAGTTCGTTCTCTATTGTTAAGAGTCTCTAATGGTAGGGCACCTACCTACCCTAGGTAGTTGCTTGAGCATCTGACCTTTGATTTCCACTCAGGTCATGATCTCAGGGTCCTGAGACTTAGCCCCACCTTGAGCCCCATATCAGTCTCCATGCTCAGCGGGGAGTCTGCTCAAAGATTCTCTCCCTTCCTCTGCCCCTCCCTCTGCTCGTTCTCTCTCTTTTTAAAATAAATAAATAAATCTTTGGAAAAAAGAGGCTCTTATGGTTTGTTTCCCTCTCTCCCTTTGGAAATGAGCTTTTAAATTCAAAACCAAAAGCATGATTTATAAAAGAAATTCGGTAAGTTGGACTTCACTAAAATGAAAAACTTCACTGTGATAGACACTGTCATGAGAATGAAAAGATAAGCCACAGACTAGGAGAAAATACTTTAAAAACACACATCTGTATAAGACTTGTATTCAAAATCTACAAAAAACTCTTAAAACTCAACAATAAGAAAACAAACAACACAATTTGAAATCGGGAAAAAGATCCAAATAGATACTTTACCAAAAGACAAACACAGCTGACAAATAAGCATGAGAAAAGATGCTCAACATCGTTATTAGGGAACTGCAAATTAAAACGAGATATCATGGGGCACCTGGGGGGCTCACCCAGTTAAGCGACTGACTTCTTGGTTTTGGCTCAGGTTGTGATCTTAGGGTCATGAGATCAAGCCCAGTGTCAGGCTCCACAGTTAGCAAGGAGTCTGCATGGGACTCTTTCCCTCTGCCCCTCCCTCTATTCTGTCAAATAAATAAATCTTTCTAAAAATAAATAAGTAAATAAATAAATATAACAGGATATCACCACACACCTAGTAGAATTGCTAAAACTTAAAACCTTACCATGCCAGCTGCTGACAAGGATTCAGAGCAACAGGAACTCTCCTTCATTGTTGATGGGAATGCCAAATGGTACAGCTACTTTGCAAGACAGCTTGGCAATTTCTTATAAAGCTGAACATAATCTTACCATATGACCCAGCAGTCGTGTACCTTGGTATTTACCCAACTAATATGAATAATTATGTCCACACAAAAACATACATGCAAATGTTTAGAGCAGCTTTATTCATAATTGTCAAAAACTGGAGACGTCCTTCAATAGGTGATGGGTAAACAAACTGTGGAACATTCATTCAATGGACTATTATTCAGAGATTTTAAACAATGAGCTAAGCCACAGACAGACATGGAGGAATCTTGAATGCATACTGCTAAGTAAAAGAAGCCAGTCTAAAAAGGCTACATAGTACATGATTCCAGTTATATGATATTCTGGAAAAAGGCAAAATGATAAGACAGTAAAAAGACCAGTGGTAAACTGGGGTCCCAGTTGAACAGGTGAAGCACAGGGGATTTTAGAGCTATGAAATTACTCTATACGATAATGCAATCGTGGATACATAACATTACGGATTTCTCAAAATCTGTTGAACTATAGGGCACAAAAAGTGAACGCTGGTGTATATAAATTTTTAGAAATCATTTAGGTCAGGGGAATCCCAGGGTAGAAGGCAAAATGTGACAAAGCAACCTAACTGTATTACAGATCTGTGAAGCTAACATACTGAAGGAGAGGGGGTGAATTTGGAAATGAGTGGGGTCTGTAAGTTAATGGCAACCCAACACATAATCACTGCTCTAGTTGGAAATGTTGTCTTCCATGGGAGAACAGGGTAATGTTTCTGAAACTGTGTATACTGGTTTTTGAGCAATTCAAGTAAACAGGTAGCAGATGGTGGGAACCAGATTTCTTAGTGTGGGAGTGGAAGTTTGCAGATCAGCAGGAGAGGTGGTTAGAAAGATTTATGTGGTGATGGACGGAACATCAGTATGAATTCGTGTTTCACTTAATAGAAATACAGAGGTTACATCCAGAAATATTTATATGTGTGTATATGCACAGGTTAGCGCACACACATATATTGTCTTACTCTGTCAGCTGAAAGGGCCTTGAAGCAACAAAACACTGGCAGCACTGGGCACAACTAGGGCCCAGATCCTTGTTTCAAGTACCATTCTTCTGTAAGAGGAACCAGGTTCCCTAGAGAAAAGGCTGATTCCAGGACTGAGGAAGGAAGTATACACAATGAGCCTGGGACATCTTGTAGTGCCAGAAAGTAAGGAAGTGGTCAAATAAAACAAAAAAGTCCACAATAATGAGAGTATGTCAAAAGGACACAGGAGCCCAATGAAAGAGCTCCCAATGTCCAAAACTGGAACAATTTCAACCTCAAAATAAAGTGGTGTTACATGATAACCCGAAGTATTAAAAAAAAGCCCAAACTCATATAAATATATTATTGAATAAATTAATAAGTGGGAAAGGAGAAACATATCTCCTGTGCAGAAGAATGCCAAGTAATTGATGTAGATACTCCATCCTCGAGGAAATGGACCATCATTCCCCACTCCCTGAGTGTAGGCTATGCGTAGTGTGACTTCCTTCTAAAGAGTACAGTATGGAAATGGGGAAAAAAAGAGTAGCTTTACAGTGGAGAAACTTGACAAACACTAACTTAGATGATCAAAAATAACATCAACATGATAAGTAATGTTAATAAATATGTACCCTTGATCTGATAACAACAGCACACACAATCCTAGTATAAAATGGTAAAGACAGACAAATCCCAATAAAGGAACATTTTACCAAATACCTGACCAGTATTCCTCAAAGCTGTCGAGATCAGGGCACCAGGGTGGCTCCGTCGGTTAAGCATCTGCCTTCATTCATGTCATGATTCCAGGGTCCTGGGATTGAGCTCTGTGTCGTGTACCCTGTTCGGCAAGGAGTTTGCTTCTCTCTCTCTGGCTACTCCTCCCTCCAACTTGTGCTCTCGCTCTCTCTCAAATAAAATCTTAAAAAAAAAAAAAGAGCTGTGATCAGAAACAAGGACAGTGTAAGAAACTGTCACAGCCAAGAAAAACCTAAGAAGACATCACAATTAAATGTGATGCAGTATCCTGGATGGAATCCTGGAACACAAAAAGGACATTAAGTAAAATCTGCAGAAACTTGAATAATAACTGTAGTTTACAATAATGTATCAATATTGGTTCCTTCCTTGCATCAAATGTCTCATGGTAACCTAAGATGTTAGCAGTAGGGGAAACTTAGTATGGGTTATATGAGAACTCTGCACCATCTTCCCAATTTTTCTGTAACTCTAAAACAGTTCTGAAAAATAAAGTTTATTTAGAAAATACCATTTTAAAAGAAGAAGTAGGGGGACCATTTAAAATTAAAGACTGGAGAGACACACTAACCAATGTAATTTGCAAACCTTGGTTGGGGCGGCTATGAAAGTCATTCTGGGGACACATGGGAAAATTTGAATATAATATTGGATGGTTCACCATTTTCTTCAGTGTGAAAATGGTATCGTGGTTAAATGGGAAATGTCCTCATCTTATAGGAACAGGGCACTAACATATTTAGGGATGTCATGGTGTTGCAAAGTGTGATTATGAAATCCACACTTACCATAAACTATTCAGGAGGGGACAAAAGCACATTTGGAGATAACAAAAGCAAAAGTGGCAAAATGTTAGGAATGGTGACTAAATGAAAAGTATATTGGCATTCCTCATATTATTCTTTCACGATTTCTGTAAGTTGGAAATTTTTCAAAATAAAATTTTAGAAAAATATCAGTAGGATTCTAGGAATAGACAAAATGATACTAAGGTCCCTCTGGAAATATAAACATACATGAATAACTAGAAAAAGTCCTGAAAATAATAATAATGCAGTATGGAATAGCAATGTAAAATATGAAAGTGTACAGCAACTTAAAATAATTAAAAGACTGGTAATTTACATAACAGAGTGCAGAGCTCAGAAACAGATCTAAATATACACAGAAATTCAATGTATGGATGAAGATGGCTTTTCAAATCAGTGTGGGGAAAAAAGTAAGAAAGTGGGGTTGGGATAACCAGATAGCCATTTGGGGAGAAAAATATTGAATCCTTACCTCACTCCTTCTACCTAAATAAAGTCCAAACGAATCAAAGATTTAAAGGTTAAAAAAAAACTTAAAAGTACTGGAAAAATACATTAAATTTATTCTTAAATGTAAAGAAGGCCTTTTTAAGCAAGGCACCAATCCCCAAAGCCATAAAGACTGATACGTTTAACTACATAAATAAGTAAATAAGTCTCAGGAAAATACTCTTAGACATATGACAATGGACCATTTTCTTAGCTTACAAAGAGCTCATACAAATCAATAAAAAAACAAATCATCTAATAGAAAACAGAACATGACCACACAGTTCACAGAAAATGAAATGTAAGTAATCAATAAGCATGATGCAAGATATTGTTTATTCCGTTTCAGATGATCAAATGTTTAAAAGTTTAGTACCCAGTATCACCGTGGGTCTTGGAAATAATTGTTCTTACAAATTACATGTGGGAGAATAACTGGGCCAAGATTCCTGGAGAACAATTTGGCAGTAACTACTTAATTGAAAATGAAAAATACCCTTTAATTCAGCAATTCTAATGCTAAGAATTAACTCCATGGGTATAATCTCATTATATGTGTAAGTATGTTCACTGCAATATGGTTTAGCAGCAGTAAAATATTGAAAACCTGAGATCCCATCAGTGTTTGAACATTTGTAACACATTCCTACATTGGAATACCACAGTCATTAAAAATAATGAGGTATTTCTGTATATTCTGATACAGAAAGATCTTATAAGACACAGGTAGCAAAAACAGCAATGTACAGAAGAGTGTATACAGTGTGATTCCATTAACAAAGTTTTTAAAATATGTATTTGCTGGGAAATAATTTTTCCCCCAAATGAATATAGAGGACACTCTAAGCTGGTTACCTTTGGGGAGAGGCATTAGGCACGAGAGAGAAGGGGGCAAGTTTTAATGGCATGCCTTTCTGTACCATCTGATTTTTTTGGTTTTGCCACATACATATATCGTCTTTGTTTTTCCTTTTTTAAATAATATTTGATTTGTAGGTTATTTTGAGATATTTCTAGGTAGATTTGAATATTGCTAGTGCTACTTTTCAAAATACTCCAAATAAGTGCCAAGTTTTACAAACCAGAACTTTCCCTTGGGTTTTCATCAGACTCTGGATTTGCCCGCTGATGCTTTTAATCATAATGATTTCCCGTTAAGTGTGAAGTTATATAACAAATTTGTGATGGAATGATTGGACACTGCTACTCAAGGACTGAAATTCTTATACCCCAAAGGTCCTTTGATAATTTATAAATATAAGTGAGATTACACATTCTATTCCAACTCTTAAAAAAACCCCATAAAATTGTAATTCGACTTTACATGTACAATAAAAAGTAAAGTACCCATTGAATTTAGTAGAACAGCATCACACTGGAAAAAAATACAGTCATAAAATTACCTCTTACATTTTTCTGGGGACAGTGAAGCAGAAGAGAATGAGATTTAAAAAACAAAAACAAAAACAAAAACCACTACCAAAAACAGGGTGAGACAATCATTTATTTATTGGACAGGGCAAGGCCATTTAAAGAGAGGAAACATATCCAAAAGAAGGTGTTTAGCTTGGTGTTACAGGCATCGATGTTCACAACAAACAACACTACTCAATACATCATGGAAACAGGCCACATACAAGTGGAAGATGCTGTCATGCCACTCAAAAATAAGCCACAGTGCTTAGGAAACAATCATTAGGGAGTTACAGAGCATCATGGTCTCCAATCCGCCGATCTGCATTTTCTGTGGCTGGGCTACTAGCGCATAGCATTTGGCTGGTTCCCTAGTTATTAAGAGGTCTCTTCCTATATTTTAGAGAGCTGTCCAAGAGTGCACACTTCTGAATGTCACTAAAATCGCAGTCAACTGCAGGCTTAACTAGCTCACATCACTACATTTTTTTGGCGGGGGGGACGGAGGGGAGACTACCCTAGGTAGTCATGGACTGTCTCAAAGCATTATAAATAAAATTCTGAATTTAATCCATTTAGCACTGTTATGATGCACCCAAATTACCTTTAGTCCTATGGTACATATTGGAAAAAGAAAACAGAAATTCACTGGAGGAAACTGAAGAAGAAATTTGGGAACCTCACCTGGCCCGAGGTATACAAGCTGCTGGCAAAGTTAGATGCACCTGAAAACTATGTCAATTATCTGTCAAATCCTCAGGCATCATTTTTACTGGGACTTTCCTGACTGGGCAGGCAAAGATTTCCATATCTATTCTAGAGACTAGGCAAAATATTATAAATAGTAATATATCTTGAGTACTTGGTTACAAGGGAAAACCATTCAGCCTAAGATTGATGAAGAAACGCGGTTAAGTGCCTGGCCCTCCCTACTCCCCATCTACTGATTTGACAAACCACTTGCTTCCACAGCGATCACAGTTCTCAAGGGGAGAAGTTCTCACTCCACACAGAACACAAAACTATACTTAGGAAGCCAGTCACTAAAGACCAGACATTGTACGAATCCATTCATAATAAATGACCAGAATAAGTGAATCTATAGAGGCAAAAAGTAGTTTAGTGGTTGCCCAGGGCTGGGAGGCACTGGGGCAGGGGGATAGGAGAGGCACCCGCTAAAGGGTACAGGGTTTCTTTTAGGGGTGATAGAAATGTCCTAAAATGCATTGTGGTAGTGGTTGCATAATTTCACAAATATATGACAAAACCACTGAACTGCACCCTTTAAATGGCTGCAGTGAAAGTATATGGATAATAAAAAAAGGAAGGCAGCCCCCAAAGAGAAGAGGCTCTTTTGAATCAAGTCATACCTGAGGAAATGGCAGGCAAGCCTGATGGGAGGAGCTTGTTTCTCATACAATATTTTGATTTAATTATCATCACATTAACCCCTGAATTCCATTTTTAACTCATTTCTAAATTATCTTATGCTAATCAGCAGATTTCTAACTTTGTTCTCCTTAGAGAGCAGAGTCAGTGTTCCACAGATTGGGTTGGCAAAACAAAACTAATCAACAGTAAAAGCTCAACGACAAAAGAGTCTCATACTTTGAGGCTATGTGTTACCCGGCAGAATAGAAGAGCTGAGGTCCATTTCTAATGGGAAAAATGCCGTCAAGCAGAAGGGCATCTTACCACTCTTGCCGAAAGCGTATTGCTTTTCAAGTCTGCATAGTTATTCCCTTTGCACCTATACAATTCAAAGAAAGCAATGTTTTCATACCTGTACAGTTCAACAAAAGCAGCCTTCTCTACAAAGAAGCGTTCAGCTCCCTGCAGATCGAAGGACTAGCTAAATTTCCAAACCCAAAATTGCTGTTTCTAAAAAAAAAAAAAGTCTACTCTGTCCCCTCATCCTCATCCTCGGCAGCATCCAACAAAGATGGAAAAACTCTAAGCCTGCTAACGAATCCGAAGCTATAAAACAGTTTCTTAAATGACATTAATGGTTTTTCATTGAAGATCCTAGTTCCAAATATTTAAAACATATTTGTCCCAATGCCTTTGAAGCCTACCTTTGATGAGAAGTTTCCTTTAGTTTTACTAATTTGCAAGTTTAGTATGCAATAAAATCACAGAGACTTTGAATAAGTTAAACTGGCTAATGACAAGTAATCAGTTTTCTTCAGTGATTACTATTCTACACAGGCAAGATAATTCATGAAATCATGAAGGGTCTTGTGGTCTATCTTCAACTAGTCTTTAACTACTCAATCAATTGGGGAAATTTCTGACAGAGAAATGAAGAGAACACAAGTAGCTTTATAGCAAGTTGAATTTGTTAAATATATTTATGACAAAGAATTTCTGACACAAGAATTGTTCACTGCACACAGAACCCCAGAGAAGTGATGAAACAAGACAGTCGATGTTAGAAGGTATATGGGAGTGGAGGTGGGGCGAGAAGTCATGAGAAATTGAAAACCAGCAAGCAGCTGCTGAAGCAGAGCCATTTTTTAGGGGTCATAAGAAAAACTGATAATCCACCATTTTGGTCTCTTTAGAGAAGTCCATTTGTTGTTAAAAACCAAAGACTTTTTAACTTTCATTCATGCTGCAAAATGCAGTAGTCACATTATTTCCAAAAGGATCCTAAAAACTCAAGTGCAAAAGAAATCTAAGAAAATAAATAATTACAAAATCATCAACATTTTTCAAAGAAATGTGCTCAAAACAGTGACTTTTACAAAAGATATGGGTTTGCTTTAAATGGAAAAAAGAATTCTCTCTATGAAAGATCAGACTCATTTCACAGATAACTTATACTCCATTAACGATTTGATTGACAGTGTACAAACAAGGGCCATAGACTTTAATTAGGTCTGAAAGATCAATATAATATAAATACTGATGATGGGGGGAGTGTTTTATACCCCAAACTCCAATATTCCAGCTCTGTGTCCTGTCCTGTTATGATAATTTGTAAAAATCTTAACGACGCAGTGATTCAAGTTTTCGTAACTTCAATGATGTGTTCGAGGACAACGCATCTTGATTTGAAGAGTTTGCTGTATCCGAAGGCCGGAACAGTACTCGACCACGATGATTAAATACATAAAATGATGGGTGATTCCTTAATGTGTCAAATGTCCTTAAAAGAAAAAAAAAAGCATCCACTTTAGATACACCTGTACAAAAGCCTACTTGAAAACAAGCAGGCTTCTGACGAATTATGAATTTGCTATGGGTTATAGTCTTAACTAAGTTTAAATCCATGAGATCAGGCGATACATAGCGATCGTACTGTGTCTTGTGTTTGTCTCTCTGTTTCTGTATAAGGAAAATAAGAAACCTGGAAAAGCAACAAAAAGCTCTCAAATCTTTCTTTCAGCCACTCCTTCCAAGGTGCCTATGACTATAACACAAATAATCGCTCAGCTTTAATCACTTCTGTAAATCTTAACACTAGCTAGCCCATGCCAAAAGTCTTTAAAAAAAAACAGTACATAGATTGTACCTTTGACTATTCTCATTTGGCCCTCACTATTCAAGCAATATGATCATTTCACAGATCTGTTTCCAAGAATCTTTCAAGTACAACAACAAAAAAAAACTCATTTTGGCCCTTCTGTACCTACTGTTGTCCAAACTCATATATTTTGCTACCACCTACTAAATTTATATATTTTGCTACCACCTACTTAATGCCATTCTGTTTTAGTTCTTTCTTTCCTGGCCCTTTGCCTATGATTCTTGGTAGACTCTTTGTAAGAACTATAGTGGGTGGTGATAGTAGAGTATCCTTTCTTCTTTCCCAGTGAGATATGTGTAGTCGAAAAAAGTTCACAAACACCTAAGTGTATGGCTTTTAGTATTGGTTTGTTTAAACATTATTTTCCTGGAAAAAAGAGAACTCTGCCTTGATAAAAACTCAAATCTCAAAGCCAGCCCACCTAAAATTCCAAGCATACTCCCACATATAACAGGAAGCCTGACATGTAACTATCTAAAATGTAAACTGAAAAGCAAAAGTAACAAGGGGGTGAGTTTCCTCTAACAAATAAATGTTTATTGTGAACCCTTCTGAGGACACATTGCAAAGGGTTAAAACTGCCAGGCTCAAGAAGGTAGGTAAAGTCCAGAGATGGAATTGAACAAAGCTAAAGAATAACTTTATGAAAGTAGGAAATATGGAATAGAAAAGCAAGCCAGGTTCAAGAAAATAGCTTAGAAGAAGCACAAGAGAAAACAGAAAAAAGAATAACAAATATATTGTAATCCAAGAATAGGAAAGGGCCAGAGAGCAGTTTAGGTCACAGTCTAGGCTCAAGTGATAGAGGAAATGGACCGAAAACCCCTATTCTTCCAAAGACTAAGCTGGGACACGCAGATAAAAAGAGGGGAAAAAATGGAAGGGTGTGGGAGGGGAGGGAAGGAAAAAAGAACAGATGACAGGAAAACATTTCTGAGGGAATATCTTCCTATTTACCTATTCCCTTCCACCCATCTAACCAATAAATAATTTTAAGCAAATATAACATGACCTCTTAGTCTACTGTCAATCATGTCATTCAACTTCCATTTTTCTGTCGTATCAAACACTGCCTCAATATTTTGACCTCATTATTCACACAAACTGCACCATCAAAGTGTAAAAGCAAAATCAACTTTTATGTACCAGAAAACATACATTTGAAATTACATAAATGAAATAAAACCCTTATGAATCGAAATGCCTACAAAAAGGGAAAAACTTACTTATTTTTTAGTTCTGAAGTGGCATCCATGTCTTTAAATTCTCCTGCAATATGAACTATACCATAACAGGTAACTGCAAAGGCCAGGAGTGTCTGAAGAACTATCTGTGAGTATAAAGATTGAGATTATCAAATAACACACAAATGTTATCATAAAAATGTACAATTTTCCTTCCATCTCTTTTTAGCCTCTGACAGGTATTTCTCCCAGATCCTATCAAGGAGTTCGTTCTCGCCTTAAATAATTTGAACTTAGACACAATAAAATCTTCCATAAATTCTGTGTATCAGTGGAAAAATACTTCCAGGTTTTGCTCCAATAGCAAACAGGTACTAAGCTATTCAGAACTCAGTTACCAACTATTACCTGCTTCCAGGAGCAACTAAGAATTTGTTAATGTATTATTGTTAAATATCATTGAGTATGAAAAAGAACACCCCTGGACCCACCACCCAGCTTAAGAAATAAAACTACCAGTACCTTTCAAGTCCCACGTGTCCCTCTCCAATTATATCCTTCACCAACCCCTTCGAAGTTAACTATTGTACTGAACTTCATATTAATCAATTCTTTAAGGCTTTTCTTTATAATTTTACCAGCTATGTGTGTGCCTCTAAAATGTATATTGCTTACTTTTCCCCATTTTTGAATATTTTGGGAGATTCATCCCTGTTGTAGTATATCCTTGCAGTCATTCACTTTTACTGCATCTTATATTTCATTATATGAAAATACCACAATTTATTCATTCCACTGCCGATGGCTGTGTGGGCTGTTTTCTGTGTGTTAGTTTTACAATGCCAATATAGATATCCTGCAGTAGGTCTCCTGGCACATGGGAGTAGAATCACTGGGGGAGGGTATACCCATGTTCAACTTTATTAGGTAATACCAAAATGTCTTCCAAAGAGGTTGTGCAAGCAAAAACTTGCAATGTTGGATATTAACCAACCTGGGATTACAGAGAGGCACATTTGATTTTGATTGTGATTTTTCTGTATTTTTCAAATTTCCCAATTTGTAAAGAGAAGCAAGCTATATTAAATAGATATAAATGAGGGACACCTGGGTAGCTCAGCCGATTAAGCATCTGCCTTTGGCTCAGGTCATGATCCCAGGGTCCTGGGATCAAGTCCCACATCAGGCTCCCTGCTCATCGGGGAGTCTGCTTCTCCCTCTGCCTGCTCTGCCTGCTGCTCCCCCTGCTTGTGCTCTCTCTCTCTGACAAATAAATAAATAAAATCTTTTTAAAAAATTTATATAAATGGATATGTGTGTGGGGGGGTGACCTACCACACAGCAAAGGTGATAGGAGAGTGGCTTAATAGTCCCGTCCATCATAACTTTTATTACAGACAACTATAGTCAAAATTAGCCACAAGCTATTACTCTTTCTAAATTAAAACTAATGTCACATGTTATACCAGCTTACACATTCCCACCACCAGTGTACCAAGACCTATTTCATATAATGCAATCACAGGCACCATGAACAAGAATGTGGCAAATCTGTGAGTTATCATGAAGTTACGTCAAGATAAATAATGTTAAGTAATAAAAGGCTAATTATAAAACTATACATATATACATGTAGATAACTTTTTAAAAGAAAAACTGTTTTGATTAGGTAAAACTATACATAATGTAAATAAAGACCACTGTTTATGCACAGGGGGTGAGCTGAACTACTGACATGCTCCAAACTGGTGGGAGTAGCAGCAGAACTGCTGAGCAGTGAGGTCACTTGTCATTTTTTATTTTATGGGGTCAGTTTTACTTTTTACGCTTACTGCTTGATTCTGTTATAAAGAGGTTACTATTTTGTCACTTAAAATCCATTCGAGATAAACAAAATGATGAGTGAACTTCACACTGTCATTTCAGCTTAAAAAAAAACCACTTCCTTGTTTTTCTTTACTTTTGCCACCTACATATATGTCCCTAAACAATGTTTAGTTTCGCTTGTTCATAAAAAGGAACTTTGCTAAGTAAAATAAAGTCAAATAATTAACTTTCTAAGTCCATCTCAGACTATGAACAGAACAACTCCTAGAATGACTACTTAAACTACAGTTCTAGAAACCAAACAGAAATCTTTTATTTCCAAATCTTCGGGGTTTACAATGAGTGACAAATAGTAAAGTAGTGAACAGATGTTACTTCATGTCTGGAAATTTTTAAGAGAACAAGAACCAGTAAAAAAATTATTATAAGCTATGTGGCTAATTTTTCAAATATATTTTAACGGAATATAAATGACCAACTTACATCTATTGGCAGTGATTCATCTTCCTTTTCTGTTAATCGCATATAAGAACGATCTATAAACCAGAAGCATACCATTAAGGAAATTATAGCCCATTTTTCTTTCTTAAAATGCAAGCAAATCAATATACCAAAGAAGCAGCTGATTTATATGCTACATAAAGTAATGCTAATCCCGGATTCCTCAAAAACCTCTATCTCCTAAGTCATCAGCCCGATCTTGAACTATTTTACTTTCATCATGACCTGCTTTGTCACCTTATAAAACACGGTAAGAGTGAAAGGTGAGCAAGTAGGAGGAAGAAATACCTAAACGTATTTTTTTTTCCTTTTGGTACTATGGGAAAATAGAATCCTCTGAAACTAACAGTTTCTCTCACTAACTGGTCAGAAAAATCACAGTTATTTAAAAACGAATAATCCTACAGAAAATCTCAACTCTGAAATAGCACCGCCATCACATAGTATGGATAAAGCAATATTGGTATGGACATGCTTTTTCCTGAGAGAATATGTTGGGGCAGTGGTGGAATAGGAGAAGTTCCAGAATGTCAATTTCTGCCTCTCTGATTAAATCATAATTCTGCTGCTGCCCTAGCCTCAGGAAGCAGCAAGGTATTAAAGAAAAGGACCAGGATTTGGCAGCTGATCAGCCTGGATCATAAAACCAGCTCCTCCCCTTCCTGTCACTCACTGACTTTATCTCATCAAACCTTAAGACATTCTGGTGCATTGTAACATGTATCTCAATTTCAGACTGTTAAAATGTAGGAGTGGGAGGGGGAGTGTATCTTGGAATCAAAGAAATACAGTATCTTTCTATTGCCTAACTGTCTGCAACAGTAAAATGAGGGATAATGGGAAGATTACATTAGATACACGGTAGCCATTCTGCCATAACAAAGTTCATCCCAGCAAAGGTGAGCATGCCTAGCACAAAGGTGTGTTATCTGCAGCTACCATCTGACAGGACACAATTAGCTTCAAAGGTAAATATTAGTCTCTTTCCAACATGAGCATTATAAAGTGGTCCCACTGTAGTGACAAATGCCATAAGGCATTCTCATCTCATTAGAAACACAAAAACACAAAATCCAAATTCTAGAAAAACCTGGCACAATCCCTACTTAACAATGTGCTGTGGACTTAAAAACCCAAATTGCTGTGAGCGAACATGCAGTGACTCTTAAAAGACAATGTGTTTAGAGACATTTCTGAAGTTTTATCTTACAGGTTTAACATTAGGACCGGTATAAAAGAAACATCAATCCAATACTAAAAATAGGTTTGGCTAACTTCCTACTGTCTGCTCAATTCCTAGCCAGCTTTCTTCTTTGCATGCAGCCTAATCTGATTCGAACAGTACCTCTAACCAGGCATTTCCTCATCTGTAAAACGAAGGGGTTGGACTTCAGTGATCTCCTTGCTCGAGTACTGTAAAATTTTACAGCTGAAGCCAACTGTAGAAAATGACGCAGTACTCCACAGTATCCTGATCTCTAGGGTAGTGCTTCTCAAATGAATGTGCAGACAGATCTCCTGGGGATCTTATTAAAATGCAGATTAGGATTCAATAAACTCTGGGGCGGGGCCTGAGCTTCTGCATTTCTAACAAGCTCCCAGGCAATTCCCAGGAGGCTGGTCCGCTGAACACCCTTGAGCAGCAAGGCTCTAAAGTATTTCTTTAACCCTCTGTCCCCCCACCTCCCATCCCCAGCCTGTCTCCATGCATCCTGACACACTCTTAGCATAGCATCTATAGCACTTTATCGTGATTATTTATTGATTCCACTTGACTTTGAACTCCCTTGGGGCATCACTGTACCTCTGGCACCTAAGCACAGCGCAATTTCAACCACTTACACAAAACTGAATTTCATAAAGCAGTGTAGCATACAGGCTCTAGAGTCAAACTGTTTGTCTTTGAATCCTGGCCCCACCATCATCTCTGTCAGTTTGTTCAAGTTTCCCAGCTATGCGTGTCTCAACTTCATCTTTCAAGAATGATAACAACAACAGCTACCTCACAGGGCTTTTGGTAGGACTGAATTAGATAATACATGTAAAGCGCTTAGTTCAGTGCCTGGCACACAGTAAGCATTTAATAAGCGTTAGCTGTAATATTGTTATCATTAAAGACTGGAGCTTTGGAGAAACTGTCACAAAATATAGAAGACCGGGGAAACATGACAACCAAATGTAACGTGATACCCTGCTTGATTTCTGGAACAGAAGACTTTATTGGGAAAACTGGTAAAACCCAAATAAAAGTTTGACTTTAGTTATTAGTATTATACCTATATCAGATTCTTAGTTGTGACAATATACCACGGTAATAGATGTTACAATGCAGGAAACTGGGTGGGGGTATATAGTAACTGTACTATCTTTGCAACTTCTCTGCAAAATTTCAAAATAAAAATGTATTTAAAAAATAAAGCTGAGTTTCGGTCAGACAAATGTCAAAACACGTATGTAAAAAGTAGTTAAAATAACTGGATCATTTTAATTCTACATAATAAACAAAAGGTTTTAACTTGAAAAAAATTAGAGTTTTGAAGGAATTCACATTTCATTTTCTACTTTATTCCTGAAGATGGAAAGTAATCTAGCAAATGAATTAAGTTCAACTTTGAATTCACTTCCTTCATTCGACTAATTTATTGAGTACCTACTGTGGGAAAACATTGTGCTAGGCACAGAGATCACAGCAATGAACAAAATGGGCTGCCCTTGTGGGCTCTACAATCTAAGACAGAGGCTAGCAAACTTTTCCTTAAAGAGTCAGATAATAGGGGCGCCTGGGTGGCTCAGTGGGTTAAAGCCTCTGCCTTCGGCTTGGGTCATGATCCCAGGATCCTGGGATCCAGCCCCACATCGGGCTCTCTGCTCGGCAGGAAGCCTGCTTCCTCCTCTCTCTCTGCCTGCCTCTCTGCCTATTTGTGATCTGTCAGGTGGATAGGTAAGATCTTTTTAAAAAAAAGGGGGTCATAATAAATATTTTAGGCTTTGCAGGCCATACTGTGTCTGTGTCAACTACTCAACTTCTCAATTAGAAAGGAGCCAGACAATACCTAAATGAATGGGTGTAGCTGTCTATCAGGAAAACTTCAATGATGGACACTGAAACTTGGATTTTATGTAATTGTCATGGATCATGAAATGATATTCATTTGCTTTTTTTCCCCCAACAAATTAAAATGTGAAAACGTTCTTCGCTCACTGCAAAAACAGGAGAGAGGGTGCATTTGGCTCACACGCCAGTTTGCTGATCCCTGGCCTAGTAGAGAAGGAAGACCACAAAAAACAAATCAGCTGTCTCAAGACAGCTATACCTCCTCTGCTAGACTCCAAGTTTCTTCTTGATAATACAATAGTATGTGTATGTTAAAGTAGCTTTACTTTTTTCTTTTAAACTTCCCAGTGACTCTGTGACACAGAATAAGCAAGAATTAAAATCCACCTCAACGAAGGCTCAGAGAAGGGACATGACTTGCCCAAGGTCACACAGATTTAGCGGTAAAGCAAGTTTTTCAGAACCCGCCCTCCAGACTCCCAGTCCAGTGCTCTTTCTCCTGTACCACAGTGCCCCCATGAGGCAAACGGTCACTTAACTTCTCACTCTCTACCTGGACAGCCCAGGAGTGCCCAAGATGTTGTCCACCTAGTTGTCATGGGACCATGAGCACCCGAAGTCTCCATTCTGACACTTTGCCTGCTCAGCCCCACGCTGGATCTGACATCACCTGTCCCGCATTCCCCAAAAGACTGCCTTCCTGGTCACCCCGCAACCGGAGAGACTCCCTCTTTGCCCACCCTGCAGTCAGCTTAGAGCCCTCTCCCAGACACCCTCTTCCCCTTCCACCCCTGCTGCACTCTCAAGTGCCCGTTTCTTCAAACTCAGACTCCGAGCCTTCCACCGGGAAGCCCCGCGCCGCTTCTCGAAGTCACCCCCCAACTCTAAGGGCTCAAATGACCATTCCTGGGACACTCGGTCCGACACTCCCTCGGGGTGCTCCCACACACCGCCCCCGGCGTCCCACACAGGAGCGGTCGCTGTCCCCCCGGCACTTACGCTGCGCAGCGGAAAAGGCTGCGTGGGCTAGGGCAAAGAGGCCGACGCCCACCAGCCCCTTCCACAGTGACGGCGCCATGATTCCGGAGGAGCAGCAGCCCAACAAAAGAGGCGAAGGGCGGCGGAGCTGTTCCTTCTTCCACTGGCGGGTGTCCGCGCAGCGCAGAGAGATGACGTCACCGAACCCCTGGGCGCGAAGTGCCTCAGAGGTGGAAAAACCAAAGAGCCGTGAGAAAGCGGAAGCAGGAATGCCGGGAAGAAGGGGAAAGCGACACAGAATAAGGTCCGCGAGTGACCACGAGCCGAGCTTGCGTGCGCGGTCTCTCCGTGGGGGGCGGGGCTAAGCGGAGAGCGTACCGAAGGAGGCGAAAGCGGATCAATGGGGAAGCGGAGCGGAAGGGCGCCAGCGAATGAGCGCGGGCCGCGGGGCAAGGGGCGGGGCCTGCGGAGAGGCCCGGGCGGGGCTGAGGGGCGGGGCTCCGGGAGGGCTGGAGGCGGAGGTTCAAGGCTGGCGGTGCTGGGTCTCTACTCCTCGCAGGGGGGTTTGTTTGTTTGCTTTACTTTTCCCTCCAGCTGGGTCCTTTGTTTTTTGCCGGCCTGTCCAGTGCTTCAGCGGTCTGGGAGCCAACACTGCTGAAGGCGGCAAGGTTGTGAAAGCGAAGAGGCGGGTGGGGTGTAGAAGAGAACAACCCGGTATTTGGAACCCCAAACACGTGGCACGCGTGGGATGCTCCGTAAAAGTTAGTTCCCTTCTCCTTACCTTCAAAAGGTCTTGAAGAAAGACTCTTGTCCCATGGGGTGTGGTGTCATGCAGGAGGGTTTGTCCTGAAGAGAGCCAGTTTACGTTAGGGAGAAATGAAAGGCGAGGAATAAAGGAAACGCAAAACGCCAGCCCATCTCGTCTATCTCCGATCAGAAAAAAAGTGTTCTCTCCCTCTTTGATTTGTCTTTGTCTCTATCCCCTAAAATACACACAGTCATTAGTGAGATTCTCCCTTCTTTCACTCTGCTCTCCTTTGGCGAGCTTACCTCTTCATTCCCATCCCTTCAGCTACCGTCGATAACACCGTAATTCCAAAGCGACATCTCGATCTCAAATGTCTCTCTTTGGCTCCAGACCTGGATTTCCAGACCCACTAGTCGCTTATTTCTATCCTGCGGCACTTCGAACTTAATATGGCCAAGACGGAATTCATCCATTTTTCCAAACTCTGCACCAACTCCTCCAGTGATCCCTGACTGATAGGCACAGCGTTGTAAGCAGCATAGCACAAGGTAAATGCCCTCAGTCCTGTCAGGATTCTACTTTTGAGCTGCATCAATTTTGCTAACTCTCATATACTCAAAGATGCCTATCCTGGACACTCCTTTTAAATTCGCAACCTTACCATTCCTGGCCCCCTTAGCCTGCTCTATCTCTATATCACCCTCTGAAATATTCTATAATTTACCTGTTTATTATGTTTGTTGTGTTATTATTGTTCATTTTCTCTCTTCCCCCATTGGAATGTAAGTTCCAAGAGGACAAATATTATGTTAGTTATTTTTCTCTGGGCCCACTCCAATTCTTTCACCTCTAAGCCAAGATTTGACACAGTACTCAATCAATGTCAAGTACAGCATAATGTATTCCTTACAAATGTAGGCGTATTTATAAACCACACAGTCAGGAAGAACCAGGAAATAATCTTCCTGTACTTGACAGGAAAGTGCTTCCTTCACCCCGGGAAGTGGCAAAATAGAAAAGATAGTTAACCAGAAAAAAAAAGTCTTAACCCTTGGTTTTAGCTTTGATAATGGTCAAATTTAAAATGGCCTTTTCTGATATCTTATTAAGTTATCTCTGCTAATGTTAATTTATCCAAAGCAGAAAAATTATTAGGTTTCTTAAGGGAGCTGAGGTCTGGTTCCTTTCCTTTGAAAAGATGAGGTTACAGAAAAAAGAGAGAGCCGGTAAGAAATCTGGTATTTCTATAAGCCACCATACATTATCCTAGTCTTCAGGGTAGTGGCCAAGCATTGAATTTTGTTTTCTCCACTACAGTCTAAGATGCATGCCCCCATTCTCTTCTTTTGAATATCTTACCCATGTGCGGAATGCAAAAGAAACTAGGCTAGTTTCGCATTTTCTAGAAATAAATGGTTTTCCTATTCAGGGAGTGGGATTTTAATGGTCACATCTGTAGATTTTAACATGAAGGGAAGCCAAGGTATTCATTCAGAGTCATAGTTACCAAAGATTGTATCATTCAAATAAGTACTTTGGGTCCAGTCATACATTCTTTTCTAGGTTGGAGTTCATTCCAAAGGTGCAAGGTACAGCTAGGGACAGCACTGTTTTCATGAGCTTTTAGATTTTAGAACAGAAGTCAAACTTCATGTGAAAGAACACTTAAATTCCTAGGTGACCCCAAAGTGCCTTTAGTTTTCCTAAAGAAACAGTCATTTTCCATAGGCACAGAGGATACATGATGTGGATTTGTTAAAGGCGGGGATAATGATCTCTAAAGCATTTCCGACCCAGATGTTATTTATGAAGGCGCATCGCATCTTCCCAGGATAGTCTGTTGAATAGAGAAAGCACTGCAAACCCAAATTATCTGCAAGTTAATTAATTTGGTTACATGCTACCCAACTAGGCGAGTGACTTCATACATCACTCAGATGTGCCTCCATTTCCCACACAGATTCTCCCTCTTTCCAGCACGCTCTGTCCTTTCCTACCTAGTTCAAAAACCTACTTTCCCTAGGAATACGTTGCTGTTATAGATATGTGTAAGAGGAATATATCTACTGTAGGTACTAAACCTTTCTTCAAACTATTTATACTTATTTCAACCTCCCTGGGTAACTAATTCTAGAATTTTACTACCTGCTGGGTAGACTAGTATTTTCAACATTTATATTGTAATTGCATCATCTCTTTTTTATTTCCTTACAAAAATGGTGTGTGTTCATGTAAGAAGTTCAAACAATGAAATCACGTATCCTTCTTAATGCATTAAGTGGTCCCTTGGCATCTCGCGTTTTGAATCTCAGTAAATAAGACTGTGGTTACTTGATTCGTATCTTTGAAGACTTGTTTACTGAAAGGTTTATACTCCTGTGGTTAAAAGCGTATGCTTTAGAAAGAGATTGGGTTTGAATCCTGGCTTCTCCTTTCCTATCTGGGAGATTGGGCAAGTTATTTAACCTTACTGTGCCTCAATTTCCTCATCTGTAAAGTGGAGATAATAATGGTACTTACCTGGTAAGATTGTTCTTAGGACTGAGGGAGACAACACATATGAGTTGTTTAGAATAATCCCACTTGGGGTAGGAAGGGTGGCTGGCTGGCTCAGTTGGTGGAGCATAAGACTCTTGATCTCCAGGTTGTGAGTTTGAGCCCCATGTTGGGGGTGGAGATTACTTCAAAAAAATAAAATCTTAAATAAAAAGAATAACCTCACATGGTGAGTACTCAGTAAATGTTAGCCATTATCATTCCTGCTGCTGCTACTGTAGAGTCTTCTAGCAATTTTTCCAGACTAAAAGAGTTCTTTATCCCTTTGGTCTTTCTTAAAACATCAGTAGCTTCTCCCCTTTGTTTATTTTAATTGCTCTTCTCTGGGCCAATTCTAGATCTACTAATATCTCTCTTGGGGTTTCATTACCACATCTGCGCAAAGTATCCTAGGTTACTTGTCTGGGGCTAAAATGATTATTTATTTCAAGTAGCCTTGACACTGAAAATGACACCAAAAGTCTTATTTGCTGTTTTAGCACACTGAGCTGATAAGTTTAGAAAGTGAACGTAAAACTCTAGCACTATACTGTGTCCTAACTAATATTGGGGGCTTTTTGTTGTTGTTGTTGTTGTTTGTTTGTTTGTTTTAGAGAGGGAGCGAGAATGTGCAAGCATGCACATGGTGAGGGGGAGGGATGAAGAGGGAAAGGGAGAGAGAATCCCAAGCCGACTTTACTAAGCAGGGAGCCAGACACAGGGCTGAATCTCAGGACCCTGATATCATGACCCGAGTCAAAATCCAGAGTGGGATGTTTAACTGACTGAACCACCCAGGCATTCCGCCAACTGATATTTGTGACCTATTCTTCCTCTCACTTCGTTTTTTTTTTTTTTAAGCAGGCTCCACACCCAGCATGGAACACAATGGGGGGCCTGAACCCACGACCCCGAGATCAAGACCTGAGCTGAGATCAAGAGTCTGACGCTTAAACAACGCTTAACCAACTGAACTACCTAGGTTCCCCCTCCCACTTCTTGAATGTAGACATTCCTTATACCACTGCCTTAAAACTGAGTCTCTTTCTACCTTCTGTTCTTTGGAGAACACATGGACTCCTTTAACTTCAATATTGCCTCTACGGCTCCCACATCTTTCACTGGTCCTGACTTCACTCCTGAATTGCAGACCCTCCACTTGGATATCCCACCAGTCCCTTAAATCCAAGCGGTCCAGAGCCCAGCTGTACCTCCTGCCTCCCATTTTTTAAAAAGTTGTATTGATTTATTTGACAGAGAGAACACAAGTAGGCAGAGAGGCAGGCGGGGCGGGGCGGGGGAGCAGGCGGGGCGCTGAGCAGAGAGCCCAATTCGGGGCTCGGTCCCAGTACCCTGATATCATGACCTGAGCCCAAAGCAGAGGTTTAACTCACTGAGCCACCCAGGCACCCCGTGACTCCCATTTTAATGCCATTAGCACCCCTACGTTTTCAGGTTGCACGGGTTTAAAACTTCGGTGTAGTCTTCTAATTGCCCTTTCTCAAGCATTCCCCATCTACCTGCCCAGTCAGTTTCCATGACAGGTTAGTCCTACCTCTGCATGGGCTGCTGAACCCCACCTCCCTTCTCTCTTTTCCATTCATACTGCATCCGGTCAGTTAAGGCCTCCTATTCTAAAGCCCCCCTTTTTAAAAACTTTTCTAACCTCTTAATCAGCCTCCCCTACTGCCCACCTGTCTGCATTTCATTCATCCTCCTTTCTGCTGCCAAATTAACATTGGGGAAGTCTTGACCAGGGAAATGAATGAGTTAAAAATGTCTGCAGCATAAAGACCTTCCACAGTATGGCCTAGACTTTGCTTTCCAGCCTTTCCCCCATTTTGGGAATCAATCAGTTCAGTGTTTATCAAGCATCTCCAGTGAGCCAAGGACTGTGCTAACCACGGGGCTAAACTTATCTCCACTTTTCAGTGATCAGGTATTTACTGACCACTTACCATGTGCCCAGTACTGGAAAGTCCTCTTTCAGTTTAATCCTTGAACTGAGTCTATGTCCCTAAGAGAATTTAATGTCATCTGCAAACATGGAGATTTCTTTGGTCCTCAGTTAAATTTGAGAGACATTCACTGATGCTCAGATGTGTTGTATTTTTTAAAAAAGATTTTATTTATTTGACAGAAAGAAAGAGAGAGCACACAAGTGGGGGAGTGGCAGACAGAGGCAGAAGGAGAAGCAGGCTCCCCGCTAAGCAGGGAGCCTGATCTGGGGCTCGATCCCAGGACCCTGGGATCATGACCTGAGCCGAAGGCAGACAGTTAACTGACTGAGCCATCCAGATGCCCCTTAGATGTGTTTTATTGAATACCTCTTTGGAATAGACCTTATGCTAGATGCTGTCACTAAAGAAATAAGTAATGCCTGGTCCCTACCCTCAGAGTACCTATCCAGACCTGCTGAGTAACAAACACGTAAATCAAGCATGACAGTATTTCAGGAGGGCTAAAAGAGAGAGTTGCCCAGTGGGCTGTGGGAGCTCATACAAAGGGCCCCAAACTCAGCCTGAGGGCATCCCGGAAAGCTTAGTGACCTCTATACTGAGTTTTGTCAGAGGAGCAGAGGTTAGGTGAGGAAAGGGTTGAAGGACATCCAAGCAGAGGGAGCACATGGAAAGGCACATACACATATGGAACCAGTGAAACATTCAGGAACCCGCAGAGTTCAGAATGGCTGAAGCAAATGATATTTGGGGGAGAAGGGTGGGCTATGAGGGGAAGAAGCGGTAGGGAGTCGGGGCTCAGGGAGCATCACAGGTCAGGCTAAGGAGCCAGAACTGATGACAGTGGGGTCACTGGAGGGTTTGGAGCAGGGCTGTGCTATATATAATCAGATTTGTGCTTCAAAAAGATCCCTCTAGTAGAAGTGCGGGAGGACAGTTGGTAGAGGCCAAGGCAGAAGTCAGCAAACCTTTCCCGTAAGGGACCAGCCAGTAAATAGTTTAGGCTATTTGCAGATTCTACAGTCTCTTTGGCAGCTGCTTAACCGTGCCTTGTAGTGCAAAAGCCACCACAGACCATTAGTAAACAAATAGGCACGGCCGTGTCCAATAAACCTTTACTGATGGACACTGAAATGTGAATTTCACATCATTTTCATGTGTCACAAAATGTTCTTGTTTTGACTTTTGTACAGCCATTACAAAAAATGTATAAAACATTCCTAGTTTCAGGCCATACCGAAATGGGTGGCAGACCGGATTCCATTGGCTGTACGTTGCTAATCTCTGGACTAGCAGATGGGAGTGTAGAGAATGTAGGCAACTCTTTGGAGAAGTTCATTTCTGATGGGGAGACAAAACTAATGTGGTAGTGGAGGCAGGTATAGACAGTGGCCCGTTTCTCCAAAGAGATCTGGAAATGGTTTTGGAGAACAGTAAGAGACAGTGGGCCAGTTTTGTAAGAAATGAGTCATGGGGATGAAAGGGACAGCACAGGGAATATAGTCAGTGGTATTGTAATAGTGGTGAGAGATGACCCTTGCGGTGAACACAGCATAACATATAGACTTGTGGAATCACTATGTGGCACCCCTAAAACTGATAATGTGACACTGTATGTCCACTAGGCTTCAGTTAAAAGAAAGCTAGTGGACAAGGAGCCATTGAAGTTGGTGGAGGGGGATGATGGTTGGAGTAGATCCTGGAAGAGGCAAGTAGGAGGTGATGGAATGCAGAGCAGTGATTGCAGTGTATGTTTCATAAGGGAAGAGGAAATACATCTTTCACTGAGCTTGCAAGGCAGGAAGAAAGGAGGGGCCCCCACAGGATAGCTAGGTAGGTGGCAGGGTAAGGAAGGTGAGGACCATTTTCTTGAGGATCTTGATTTTCGCAGTGAAAAAGGAGACAAGGCTCAAATTCCAGGTGACTTATCAGTATGGACATTGAATCAGCCGGGATAAAGGCAGGGCTGGGGTGGGGGGTGGATGCTGTGACCCAGATGCCTACATCCTCCGTGAATGTACAGGAGAGACGAGGAAGTCATTAGGAGACAAGGAATGGAGAGTGTTAGAGCTTAAAATGAGGGCTGGAGGAACGAGGAGCTTGGAACAACAGTGGGGAAGTGAGCTGAGTGGCAACCTCTTCAGGCCACAGGATACAGGGCGGGAGTTGCACGTAGGTATTGTGTGTGTGTAAGACAGCGGGATGGTGAGACAGCACCGCCTGAAACAGCTGCAGAGCACGTGATGTCCTGAGTGAGATTCAAGTAGCTGTTAAAGGAGGAGATCTTGGGGACATCAGTGCAGCAACTGGTTTGGGTTGAGAGGGGGGTACATTCTCAGGGAACAAAACTCATAGGGATTGGCCCACTTGGTGGAGTTATTGCCCCGTCAGGATTCCTCCCAGAAATGTGATATAAAGAGGTGGCTGGGGTGGGGTGGGGGCTGCTAGGTCACTGGGGCCTGTGGACAGAAGTAGAGTCTAGCGCTTGAAAATATTTGCTTACTGGTCAGGCAAGCAATCTCTGACTTCGGGGTTTTGGTTTTTTTTAAGTTCCAAACACTCGGAGACTGAAATATGATTTTGTGCTGAGGCAAAACAGCCTGAGAGTAGGTGGTTAGGCCTGAAGAAACAGGTAAACGAATTTGGTGGGTCTTCTGGGGTGATCAAGCTAGGTCTGGGAGGGGGCAGTGGGGAGACTGGGAAGGATCCTCACCTGGGTTTCTTAAAGGCCAGCCCTGTGTTCACATGGCAATGTGGCTAGGCTGAAGCCAGGGTATAGAGGACAGGCAGCCATGAGATTTCTTGGGAAAGTGCAAATAGTCCCGGGTACTAACAGGAGAAAATGGGCTTCACAATCCCTGGGACAGTTCCTAACCTGCTAGGGACAGAATTTGGAGTTGAACAACATGTTCTAGGTCTTTTTTTTTTTTTCTTAAGCTCACTATCCCCACAGAACTTAAAGAGATTAAAATGAAGAGCCGGTTAACAGGAGGGAATTCAGAATGGGGTAGCTTGGAGTTGCCTGGATGTTATTTGTCTTAGCAAGGGGGTGATATAGCATTTAAGAATCAGGACTTCTAGGCAGAATGATAGGAATTGGATTGATAGTACCATTGATAGTATGCAAAGTTTGAGAAGGAATTCATGTTTGTAAGGGGAATCGAGCTCACTTCAAAGCAGTTCTAGTTTTTGAGCTTGGTAGGTCCTGCAACAGGATGTGATCAGTATCCCACCGCTAGAGGCCTGAAGGGAGAGTGACAGGTCAGGGCTGGGGATTTGTAGTGCATTCATGTAGAAGTAGAAATGAAAGTCCAGAGAGAACAAAAAGCCCACACAGACTAAGGTGTGATTTGATAAGTATGGAGAAAATAGGAAGCCACTGTTCTCCAAGAGGTGAGAACTGTGAATCTTTCCGTGTGGGTGTGAGGCGTGGAGAGGCTGAGAGTAGAGAAAATACTCTGGGAGGAAGAGAGATGAGAGATGGTGTCAAAGGTGACTTCCCAGCTGGGGAAATCTGCATTGTAACAGCAGGAAAAAAAGGAGCAAGGAGAGAAAGAGAAATGCACCACACCTCAAAAGATTTCCTCTTCGGGAAGGAGAGGAGTGGTTTGAAGCTTGGGTAAGTTTGAGCACACACTGAATCTTCTTTGCGAGATGGACGAGTGTCTCTGTACAGGTTCCTGATGTGAGAAGATGACTCGCATCTCGGGTGATTTACATATAAGGAAAACCGAACGTACAGACATACTCATATTCCTTGCCTTTGAGTCAATTCTTTTATGAACTACTACAGTGTTGGTTTTTTCCCAGTGAGGACAGAACAAGGAGAATCCGATTTAAATGACAGAGATGGAGTTCTAGGCGTCCCCCAAGGGGACAACTTCTTATCCAGTTAAGAGACACTGGGGGACAATATTGAGATGGGTTATGAAAGCTCGATTCCCCTGAGAGCTCTAAGAATAGGACCAAAGTAGACCTAGCTCGATCCGCCTCTGCTTGATTAAGCCGAGCTGAGGTTTCTTTTCCAGAAAGCCGTGGGCTGGATGCGACAGCCTTTCGTTCCCTGGAAGCCCCGGAGTGTGCGTATCCGAGGCTGGGGGCAGCCGGTGCTGTGGAGGCCGGAAGGGCAAAGGGATGGGGCCGAAACAGCCGGGAGTGTCGCGTCCCCTTTAAGAGCGGCGGCGGTGGCGGCGGCGCGCGCTCCGACGGCTTCCCTGGGCCCCGCCCCTTTCCCGTGAGCCCTCGGGGAGTGGTCCGACCGCGGGCGGCTGCGGGTGAGGAGCGGGGCGGGGGGCGGGGGGAGTCATGGCTCGGCGCGGCTGGCTGCGGGCGCCCCTCAGCCGCGGTGGTGGTGGTGGCGGCGGCGGCGGCGGCGGCCCCGGGACCCGTCGGCTGATGCGGCCGCTTTGGTTGCTCCTCGCAGTGGGCGTCTTTGGCTGGGCCGGGGCTTTGGACGGCGCCGGCGGAGCGGCGAGAGCCATGGATGAGGAGATCGTGTCCGAGAAGCAAGCCGAAGAGAGCCACCGGCAGGACAGCGCCAACCTGCTCATCTTCATCCTGCTGCTCACCCTCACCATTCTCACGATATGGCTCTTCAAGCATCGCCGGGCCCGCTTCCTTCATGAAACCGGCCTGGCTATGATTTATGGCAAGTGCCTCAACCCATGTCCGCCCCCTGGCGCTCCCCCTTTCTCTGCCCGCCGGCTGCTTCGCCTCCTCTCCTGGCCCTGCTCGGCCTGTGTTCAGCTCCCCTTCTGATTCCTTTCATTTTCTGCCTCGCTTTCCCTCCCTTCCCTCCCACCCCCGTTTCTCAACCTCGTCCCCCCTTTTTCTGCTATGCCCCCGTTTCTCTGCCTCGCCCCATTTCCTCAGCCTCGCCCCCCGTTTTCTCTGCTTCTCACCCCTTTCCTTTGCCTGTCCACACCTTTTTTCCCTCCGACCCCACCCCCTTTTTCTTCCGCGCACCACCCCCCGCCCCCCTCCCCCGCCTCTGCCTACCAAGCTTGGGACCCGGGACTGAGGATGGGAAGGGAGTGGGTGCGGTGTCTCAGATTGGGCTGGGGACTGGGGGAGGGGAAGACAGCGTAGCGATCTATTTCTCTGGGGTGTCAGTTTGTTTAAGGTCCATTGAAGCTGCAGTAGTATCTCTACCGCTCAGGATCTGGCGTCCTTTTGGAGCCGGAGTCCACCTATACCCATCACCCAGCTCTTGCTACGCCCTGTCCTTTCGAGGTTGAGAATGAAAACGTTACCTCCCTTGTAGCCCAAGTGAAAACCCGAATGCAGAAAAAGCTACCAGGAGGGCTTAGAGTATTTTTAATGACATCCTGATTTATTGTACTATGCTCGTAATATCTGATTAGGATACGTGTAGTCTACCGTCCTAATCCAGGCAAACCGAGGTGAGGACAGGAAAGAGTTAAAGATCTCCCAGCGGTGTGTTGTACTATAGGGCTATCAGGACGGTTCAGCCAAACAGTGTTTAGGAACACCACACGTATGCGGTATGGGTGACTTGCTGGTGGCATAAGGTTATTGACGGATCATTGAGTAAATGGTTTCAGTTCTGGTGTCTCAGTGTGCTTTCTTTTTGAGGTTTCTTATTTATGTATTTTTATATTTTGGTCTTAAGGCAAGAAGGGCAAATCAAACCATGGGCTCACAGGCATTTTGGCCTGCTGGGAGGCCCCGTGAGTGATAAAGATGCATATTACTGTCTTAATGTGACTGTGAGGGTAGATGGCTGAAGAGATAAGGATGGACCGTCCTTTCAGTGAAGTCCCTGAGTGAAGATTATCTTCATATGAACAAGCTTAAACTGGTGAGCTTGCTGAGCTTTGTTTCCCAGACTTGCAAATAGGTAGAAGCGGCCTTGGCACAAAAGAGACATTTCTCCACGACCCCCCTCCCCAGCCCTTCCCAGTAAATACAGACTTCTGGAACGTGTATATGTGCATCTCAAGAGTGGCAAAACAAGGTAGTTGTGTGCATCAGGAAAATACATGAACTCGGGCTTATTTTTCATCTGTAAGGTAATACGATTCTAAGCCTGTGTGCAAATATCTCTGCTCCATAGGATTCTTAGTTTCTAGACATATTGGGTAGTTTTCATACTTCATATTTTTTTGCATTTTACTTGCAGTGCCCTTTAAGCTACACCTCTCTCTATATATAATTTCTCTGTATAACAATGTATGATTTGTATTTGCTATACTGAATGAACATTTGCTAGTTAGCCAACTATGTCTTAGGTACAGAAAATACAAAGAAATAGAAGAGCCCCTCCTTCAAGGCGCTTAGCTTCCTTGGGTAGACAGGTCACATAAAGAAAATAATGGCGTCTTGGGACACCTGGGTGGCTCAGTCAGTTAAGCCACTGCCTTTGGCTCCGGTCATGGTCCTGGGGTCCTGGGATCGAGTCCCGTGTCAGGCTCCTTGCTAGGCGGGGAGCCTGCTTTTCTCTCTGCCTCTGCCTGCCACTCTGCCTGCTTGTGAGTCCTCTCTCTCATTCTCTCTCTGACAAATAAATAAATGAATAAAATCTTCAAAGAAGAAAGAAAAGAAAAGAATGGCATCTTAAATTCAGTTAAATGCCAAATGAGTATTATGGTGTTAAAATAAGGAGCTGATCATAGAAGCCTCTTTGCTCCATATGGGGAGAGTATGATGTAGTGGTTAAAGGTGCAGGGCTTTAGACCAGAGGTCCGCAATTTTTTTGTGTCAAGGTCCAGAGTGTAAATATTGTTGACCTTGTGGGTCACATAGGTCTCTGTTGCATTTTCTTCTTCTTTTTTTTTTCCTTTTAAGAAAGCTAAAGAACATTAAAACTGTTCTTAGCTCTTGGGCCACACAAAAACAAAACCTCACTGTGGTTTGCCAACTCCTGCTTTAGAGTCAGACCAGGGTTCCTGTCCCACTGTGATAATTGTTCTATGTGATCTTAGGCAAGTCCCTTACCCTCTTTCACTGTCACCTGTAAATTGGGAGAAATGACAGGAGGGTTGTTGTGAGGAAGAAATGTTTTTAGCTTAGTACCTGACCCCTAAGCAAATGTTCAATAAATGATAGCTTTGATACTATTATTATTGCTGTTATACTGCATTTTCTCAGGTCAGGCTCAAAACATTTCTTTTAATTCGTTAGTCTTATAAGTTAAGAGGCAAACACAGTATTTTTTAAGTATCAAATACAGACTTAGAATTGCCCTGAAAATATTGGTAGTTGATGTTATTAACTTCCTCTAACTCTTGAGCTAAATAGAAAAGTGGGATTACTGACTGCATTTCCTGACATTTCTGGTAGTAAAAGGTAATGGAGTAGCTTAGTGTTAGTATTTTGTGAAGGAAAAACAAGGGTGTCTCGTGGAATATCAAGTGGAAGGGTGTTATCTGGGAGTCAGATCTGGGCTTGATTTGCCACGACTTGGCATTCTTTAGCCTGTTCCATTTTCTCAATATGGCATTGGGGGCTGTGGATAAACAGCCTCCTGACTAACTCCCAAGTCCAGTATGAGAATAGATGGGATTGGGTCAAAGTATTTTCAGTAGAAACCGATGTTTTCTAATCCTAATTGCTGTCTGCCATTTACCTTTTCTTTGACTCTTAGACCATAATAGCTGTTAATATATTAACTTAAGACCTGTATTTTTCTGCTTGACTTTTGGATGAAAAGGCTCCTTACTCTGCGACTATCCAGCCCTCCACGATTCAGCCCACCAATGATTTTATTTCTGTGATGTCAGTTTAGCTACCTAAACCCTGGAAGAATGTTATTTAAGATAAGCCTCTCCTTTATCTTTTTGAGAATCAAGAGTAAAAAAAGAAAAGATTAAATTGTGATCAGTTTCTAGATTGTAATATAGCCTAATTGCTCCAGTTACAAACACAATGTGAAAGCACCCAAGGGTTCTGTTCACTGGGCTAGCTTGCTTAAGAAGCTTAAAAGTGAGTCACCATTAGTAAAAATTGTCAGGGTAGTTAATTGAGTCTGAAAAGTGATCACTCGCTGTAGTGTGTTTACAGATGCTATAGAAAGCAAGAGACAGGAAAGAAATATTTTGCCTGAAACTTCCAGCATCCAGAGTCCTATGCTTAACTGATGTGATTCATCAATAAATATTATTGTCTTTGACATATGAGATATGATGGGAAATACAGATATGAGTCATCATCCCTGCCCACAAAGCACTTAGGATCTAGTGCCTTAATAGATAGTGTTCATTGAGCATTCTAATGTGTTCATTTAAACCCCCTAATAACCTTGTGAGATGGGTACTATTATCTTTCCCATTTTATGTATAAGAAAATTGAGGCAGAGAGAGGTTAAATGATCTACCTGAAGTCACATAATTTCTAAGTATTGAGCCAGGGCTCAGACCCAGTCAGTCTGGCTCAGAAGCCCCATTCTCTTACCCCCTAACCTTATTGCCTTATATTGAAGTGATAAAACTTAAGTATAAAGATAAAACAGTATTATCATCACTACATACAAGGAAACTGAGGTTCAAGGAGGGTTTATCGACCCTAAGATCACAGACTAGAACTTGATGGAGCCAGAATTCATACATCTGACTTTCAGACTTGTGCTTTTCCTCCTACATCTTGCTGTACTAAATTTCATAAGATCATATATGTAGGGAAATAATACTTAGGTTGTAGAAGTTTTGGAGGTAGATTGTGAGGGAAGGCTGTGTGGGAGTAGAGACCTTAACCACTGGAGCAGTTCACTGTGACGTGAGATGTTTAGAAAATTAGAGACTGTATACTCCGAGAAACAAACTGAGGGTTTTAGAGGGAAGGGGGTGGGGGGATGGGTGAGCCTGGTGGTGGGTATTAAGGAGGGCATGGATTTCATGGAGCACATAAACAATGAATCTTGGAACACTGCATCAAAAACTAATGATGTATTTTATGGTGACTAACATAACAGTAAAAATTTTAAAATAAATAAGAGAATTAGAGAGGCTCGGGGTGCCTTGGGGGAGCTCAGTCTGTTAAGCATCCGACTCTTGATCTCACCTCAGGTCTAGATCTCAGAATCATGAGTTCAGCCCCTGTGTTGGGCTCTATTCCAGCATGGGACCTACTTAAAAAAAATAAAGGAACTTTAGAGAAGCTTTGGAGATAGAAAAACCAGATTCAGTGCTGGTTTTATCACTTAATGCCAAATACTGTTGGCTAAGTCATTTATCCCCATTTTAGAGATAAGGAAACTGAGAGATTTACAATAATATCTACTACATAAGGTTATGAGGATCAGATAACACATGCAGAAAGAATTAAGATGGGGATTGATTAGTTCAAGGTGCTAAGTGAAAGAATCTCCTTCGAAAAGAGGTTGATCTTTGTCCAGAGTGGGGGCTAAAGAGAAATGAGCTGGTGTTGACATAGAGGCTTGGAATTGAGGCAGCTTACATCAGATGGCCTGTGGCTTCTCCAAAAAGGAGATAGTGAGATTGAAGATTTGAGAAGGAGGATAAAGGTTGGAGGAGCTGCTGTAGAGAATGTGCTAGGAGACAAAAAGTTGAATAAACACGTGTAAAACTAACCAGAGGTCAGAAAGGCCTTGCCTTTTTTGGTTGTCTTGAAGTCGAATTAGCTTTTTTTTTTAAGATTTTATTTATTCATTTGACAGAGATCACAAGTAGGTGGAGAGGCAGGCAGAGAGAGAGGAGGAAGCAGGCTCCCTGCTGAGCAGAGAGCCTGGTGCGGGGCTCAATCCCAGGACCCCGGGATCATGACCTGAGCCGAAGGCAGAGGCTTTAACCCACTGAGCCACCCAGGTGCCCCGAATTAGCTTTTAAAACCAAATCTAACAGCATTCTTCAAGAAGTAGACAAATGTTATATAATAAATACATGCACATACATATGTGTATACAGATCTCTGTGTACATACATACACATGTTAGTCTGTAGAAAGTTTATCAATTTTGACCACATTTGATATCCCAGCAATATTCCTTCCATATTTTGACTATCAGAGGCTTTTAGTGTCATAGCCTGGGAGAATGGGCTGAGATCCCTTAGAAAACCAATTTCCGGGGCACCTGGGTGGCTCAGTGGGTTAAAGCCTCTGCCTTCGGCTCAGGTCATGATCCCGGGGTCCTGAGATCGAGCCCCGCGTCGGGCTGTCTGCTCAGCGGGGAGCCTGTTTCCCCCCCCTCTCTGCCTGCCTCTCTGCCTGCTTGTGATCTCTGCCTATCAAATAAATAAAATCTTTAAAAATATATATATTATATATAAAAAAAAAAACAATTTCCATCGACCGTGAGCCCCATACAGTGTTGGGACCCTGGGTGATACACTGAGTTCTTTATCCCTGGGAGGGGGTCCAGGACATGAGGGTCAGGAATGTGTAGGAGAGGTGGGACCTTTCTGTTTTGTGAAGGATATCTCTTTGAGATTGTATTCTTTGTTGCCTGTTAGTGGTAATTTTACATTTCGTGATATCAGTATTTTTTGTGCCTCTGTCTGTGTAGGAGGCTGGAAGTTTCCGCCTTATCCCCATAACAAAGCACTCTTTTTGTGTACTTCTCTTCACTGAGAATTGCTTTAACTCTCTGATTACAATTTGACCTTTCACAGAACCCAAATTAACTTGAACTATCAACTTTATTCAGAGAAATTCCAATTTTTCAGATGTCTGATGCTGTAATAAAAGCATCTCAGTTTTTTCCAACCTAAGTAATTATTCTCCTTGCTGAAGTTTTAACTGCCAAAGTGTGTGTTTCAGATTTGTCCAAGCGCTGAGCCCTCCTCAGGGCATGCAGTGACATTTCAGCTTTGAATCGGAGTGCAAAACTGGTGGATACCATTCCTTCCACAGTCGGCCTTAAGGACATGGACAGAATTTGTGCCTCTGTTTTCATTATTTGTAGTAGCTTAGCTATGATATTGGCACAGAAGTATAAGGGAGGTATGACTTTTACTGAGCCTCTTAATTAGGAGGCCTTACAGGATAGTGGAGAAAAGAGCTCTTTCTGTATCATGTAGGCAGGGTGACTATGGATCTATAGGCTTTGCTCACTGAGGTTGTGCTTATCAAACCCAACTCATACCCAACCATCCCTTTCTTATTTTGTATTCTAGAGGTTAGCTACCCTCACAGTGTATCTTTCATTTTTTTAAAATTTTTAAATAAAAGTTTACTTCTTCACTAATTTCTTCCACCTCCCACACCCCACCTCTGGCAAGCACCAGTCTGTTCTCTCTATCTATGAGCTTGGTGTTTTGTTTTGTTTTAGATTCCACATATAAGAGGGATCATAAGGTATTTGTCTTTCTCTGTATGACTTATTTCACTTAGCCTAATGCCTTCAAGGTCCAGCCATATTATTGCAAAAGGCAAGATTTCATTTTTTATGACTGAATAATATTCCGTTATGTATATACACCACATTTTCTTCATTCATCCATGGATGGACACCTAGGTTGTTTGCATGTCTTGGCTATTATAGATGATGTGGCAGTGAAATTTGTGGGTACATATATCTTTTTGAGTTAGTGTTTTTGTTTACTTCAGGTAAATACTCAAAAATGGAATTGCTAGACCATATATGGTAGGTTTTTAACAATTTTTTTGAGGAACCTCCATGCTGTTTTTCATAATGGCTGCAACAGTTTGCACTCCCACCAATAGTGCACAAGGGTTCTCTTCTCCACAGCCTCACCAACACTTGTTATTTCTTGTCTTTTTGATCTTAGCCATTCTGACAGGTGTGAGGTGATCTCATCATGGTTTTAATTTGTATTTCCCTGATGCTTAATGATGTTGAGCATCTTTTCATGTACCTACCGGCCATCTCTATGTCTTCTTTTTTTTAATTTTTTAAAAGATTTTATTTATTTATTTGACAGAGAGAGATCACTAGTAGGCAGAGAGAAAGAGGGAAGCAGGCTCCTTGCTGAGCAGAGAGCCCAGTGCGGGTCTCGATCCCAGGACCCTGAGACCATGACCTGAGCCAAAGGCAGAGGCTTAACCCACTGAGCCATCCAGGCACCCCTTTAATTTATTTTCAATCTGGGACTTTGTTAAAAACTTTCTAAAAATTTGAGGTCATCGTACTGTTTCGCAGTTACTCATTGCTGCTCACTTAAAAAAATGTGTGACTGTAAGTTGCCTGGAAGAATCCCTCATCTCTGCACCCTCCCCACTTGCCACATTTGTCCCCCTCCCGCATTTATCACTTCCCATTCTGGCCTGGCTTCTGCCCCCACTGCTCCACTGGAACGGCCCTTACCAAGCTCACCTGTGAGCTCCTCATTCCCAAGCCCAATGGACCATTCTTAACACCGATCTTCCTTGACTTGGCTGTAGCATTAGCTAGTTTTCATCACTTCCTCCTCTTCTCTTCCTGTTCCTGTTACTTTTCCTCCTTCCACTCCTTCATCAGCTCCTCCTCCTTTACCAGCTCCTTCACATTGGCTGTTAAATGTTGGGATAAAATTCTGGGCATATATCCATAGTCCTCTTCCCATTTTATTTGCTCCCCAGGTAATCTCAAAGGCACCTGACTTCAGCCATCTCCACTTGAGACCCCCTACTTCCTTGAGCTCCAGATCCCACACACTCAACTGTGCATGTTGTCACAGGTACATCAAACTCAACAGGTCTGAAACAGAACTGTATGTTTTCCCCCGTGAACCTGTTCCCTTTCTCACCGAATGGCCCTGCTACCTATCTGGTTGCTCAGGCCAGCTTATCCACATAGTTGCCAAGTCATTTTTGGCTCCTCTTAGTCTTTCTCCCAGTCTCCCTTCCTCCTGGTCTACTCAGTCACTGATTCTTGTAAAAAATAATTACCTTCTAAAAATCTGTCTCCATCCCTTTCTCGGTCCTCTTAGATGAAGCCCTAAGCTTAGTGCCTGAAAGACTGCAGTGGCCTTCTATGTGGCCCTTTCAAACCACTGTGGTCTAAAGCAACCAGTCTTTCTAAAATAGAAATCTGATGTCAAGTCCCTGTTTATTTATAACCCTTCTATGACTTCCTTTTGCTTTAGAGATAAAGTCTAAACTCCCTTCCCCAGCTTGCAAGGTCTTTTATGACTCAGCTCCTGCTGATCTTTCACACTCAACTCTGTCACTTTATACCCCAGCCATACTGAACTATGTGTGATTCCCTGAATGGTCTGTGTTCTCTCTTCCATGACTGGATGTGTCCTCCTGTACCTCCTACATGGAAAACCTCTTCTTTTACTTTGTTTCCTTGCTTAGGTGACACCTCTAGAAAGACTTCCCCACCATCCCACTCCCCCCACCTTCCTACTTCTCCCTCCCACTTCCCCTGGCTTGGTTAGGTACCTCTTTTTTTCTGTTTTTTTTAACACCTCCTGTGTGTGTGTGTGTGTGTGTGTGTGTGTGTACACCATACTGTAATTGTTTATTCAGTCTGTTTTCACTAACTAGGCTGAGAGCTCATTGAAGGAAAGACCTTGTTTTCATCTCTGAACCCTGGGGGCTACTCAGCATAGTCACATATATTAATCACATATATTAAGAGAGTGGCTGGCGGGTTAGTGTGAAAGGAAACAGGGAGGTCAGGTGTAACTGATAGTGGTATGCTGTACATCTTGGAGTTAAGGGAAGTTCCAGAAGTTTGAGTTCAGTTTGCAGTTGAGATATAGCTGATACCATGGAATATTATTTGACCATGAAAAGGAGTGATGTCTAATACATGCTACAACAGGGATAAACCTTCAAAACAGGATGCCGAGTGAACAAAAGCCAAACATAAAAATTCATATTGGAGGATTCTGTTTATATGAAATGTCCAGAATAGGGAAACCTATATATAGAGAAAACAGATTAGTGGTTGCCAGGGGCTAGAGTTTGAGAGGGGGGTGGAAAGTGGCTGCTAATAGATATGGGGTTTCTTTTTGGAGCAATGAAAGTGTTTTGGAATTAGATAGGGGTGATCAATATATGACTTTTGACTATACTAAAAGCTACTGAATTGTGTGGTTTAAAGGGTAAACTTTATGGTATGTGAATTACATCTCAATAAAGCCATTGTCAGTTTGATCAATATAGGTGTTAGTACCTAGAACATGGTGCACATCTGAATATCAGTATGATGATCCAAGTACAATTCTAGCAATACATTGATGATGTCATAGTGCTGGACTGAGGACTTCTTTTCCATGTTTTGATTTTGAAGCACATATTTTTATTTATTTTATTTTTATATTTTTTTAACTTTTTAAAGATTCTATTTATTTATTTGCCAGACAGAGAGAAAGAGAGCACAAGCAGGGAGAAGGAGAAGCAGGCTCCTCACTGAGCAAGGAGCCCAGTGCGGGACTTGGGGATCATGACCTGAGCCAAAGGCAGACACCCAACCAACTAAGCCACCCAGGTGTCCCAAAGCACATATTTTTCAATTAAAATCTGAGCTTTTAGTGGTAGAAGAGCTCAGTTGCTCTTCAAATGCTATGGACATTCCAGTTTGTTAAATGTGTATTATTTGGCTAGCCAGATGCTGTAGGAATTATTTGGGAAGTGTCATGTGTTTAACAGTCTTATGAACTGATGGATGGAGGTGGAGGTGGTAAACACATTTCTAACAGGATTACGCTGTCAGGTTGAGACACCTTGGAGCATATTCTGTGTGCAGATAATTTGAAGGTGTTTTTTTTTTTTTATTTTGTTACATTCCTAATTACCTACTTACATCTTGATCTAGAGATGCAGTGATATATGCTTGTGCCCGAGGGAATGTTTTTTCCTCTCGTCCCACTGGATTATATGAATATTAGACTCTTAGATTTGCAAATTTAGTACTATTTTAAAATGTAACTGCATTCGGTCTAGAAATTGGTTCTGAACCACAGAGGACTATCATAAGAGTTTTTCTATTAACAATCCAAAGTATGTGTGGTGTATAAAAGAAGTAGTCTTTGTCCAGAAGAAGAGCTTATATGGTTCTTTTATTATTTCCAGGTCTCTTGGTGGGCCTTGTGCTTCGATATGGCATTCATGTTCCAAGTGATGTAAATAATGTGACCCTAAGCTGTGAAGTGCAGTCAAGCCCAACTACCTTATTGGTAAATGTTAGTGGAAAATTTTATGAATATACACTTAAAGGAGAAATTAGTTCACATGAACTCAATAACGTTCAAGATAATGAAATGCTTAGAAAGGTAAGTTCTTCGTTAAAGAGAATATTTGGATTTTTTAAAGTGTATAACTAGTAGCAAAGTGGTTCAGGAAGCAAATAGTGAATTTTTAATGATGTTGAAAATTGGTCTCTTAAAATGGAGAGAAATCTCAATTTGTGTGTGATATAATACTAAGGAAATGGACATCTGTACACTTCATTTTCTGATTGAGGCTAAGTACTATAATCCTTTTTGTTTCATTCTGTGATGTTTATGATTGTAATAAATGGTGACTAGTATTGACTTAAGCAGAATTTATAAGCATTTCTTTCAATTAGCAGATGGTCCTTAGAATTTTATGGTACTTCAGCACGTTGAGTTTATTTGATAATACCTAAAATGTTCCATTAATATTTCTTTGAATATTATTATTTCTTCCTTGTTTTGACTGTGTTCTATATGGAGGACAATTTAATCTTTCTTTGGTTCATAATCTGGCACAACTTCAGGGGCCTCATTCTGAGAACCAGTTACTATACCATGCTGTGCATAAAGCTTTATGTAGGAGGCTGTGCCGCAGTCTCACTGGCACCCCGACATTCCTGGAGCTGCTTCCTCCTGTCCTCGCCATAGTTCCCCATGAAGCTTCTCAGGGCTTCTTTGCTCATGTCTCCTGTTTGCCACCCACCCTCGGCTTGGCACCTCCACTTCTGTCTTCTGCATGGGAAGAATTTGGCTTTCAGAGCTAATTGGTTGTGGTTCTGACCATCCTTAATGCTTTTTACAGTTTTGTACAAGCTTAGTTTGCTTTGCAGAGAGAGTTCTTTCCACCTGTGGAAAATTCCAGTTCCTTAAAAGTTCTGGTAAACGAAGTTTTAGCATGGGTATGTGTGTAGTTGCTTTGTGTTCATGTCAGATCCTGCTGCAGCCTTATGAACAGAAAGGGTCATCTATATTATTATAAGAAATAAATATTAAAAGAAATGGGCCATCAGGACTAGAAATCTTAGTCACACAGAAAGTTCTTGCCGTAATATTATGCTGTATACCCTTAGAGGCGTTACCTGTGTAAGAAGTCTGTTTCTTCTTGCCGGCAATAATGGTATACCCCCAAATTTTGTTACCTAGTTTGGGGGTCTCCTGAATTTAAAGTAAAGAAATGTTTGTGATTTCCCCATTTTTAAGATTTTTTTAATGTCATAGTATTTTACTACCCTTTCCACAGATATGACTTAACTGATTGCTCCAACACTGTCTCCTTGTCGTTTGGTTGAGAAATAGAACAGCTATCCTATATGAAATACTTTTCAGTGACCACAGTAGTATTCTTGCATTTCATCAGTTTAACATTCAATCTTTTTTTTCATAATTTGATAATGTAATACAAGGTCTTCTAAGGGAATTCATCTAAAAGAACTCTTTATTTTAACAGGTTACATTTGATCCAGAAGTATTTTTCAACATATTACTTCCTCCTATCATATTTTATGCAGGATATAGTCTGAAAAGAGTAAGTGCTTATATATTTCATATACTTTGAACAACTTTAAACTCCGTGGACTTTATCATGTCTGACACTTCAGAAACAGGCAGTTCTTTCCAGCTTTCCCTCCCTTCTCCTCTCCTTGCTGAAATTTATGCCTGTACAAAAATTCTTTCTCTCATTTCCTTTAATGAATAATGCATTGAATATTAGCAAAGCACACTAGAATAGAAAGCCTTTTCTTTTTCAAATAATCAGTAAGTATTCTAAAACACTAACTTTTTCTTTCTTTCTTTTTTTTTTTTTGTTAGAGACATTTCTTTCGAAACCTTGGGTCGATCCTAGCATATGCTTTTCTTGGAACAGCAATTTCTTGTTTTGTAATTGGGTAAGTACTTGAAAGTTAAAACACTTTATCCTTCAAATTATACTTTTTAAATAATGCAAATTTGATTTATGTAGTATTGTATTCCTGAGTGTGCCTAAGAACCTTTCTCTTTTTTTTGTTTTTGTTTTTGTTTTCTTTTTTCTTTTCAGCGTAACAGTATTCATTGTTTTTGCACCACACCCAGTGCTCCATGCAATACGTGCCCTCCTTAATACCCACCACCTGGCTCCCCTAACCTCCCACCCCTCCAGCCCCCCACCCCTTCAAAACCCCTCAGGTTGTTTTTCAGAATCCATAGTCTGGTTCACCTCCCCTTCCAATTTCCCTCAAATCCCTTCTCCTCGCCATCTCCCCATGGCCAAAATTAGCAAGACAGGAAACAACAAGTGTTGGAGAGGATGTGGAGAAAGGGGAACCCTCTTACACTGTTGGTGGGAATGCAAGTTGGTGCAGCCACTTTGGAGAACAGTGTGGAGATTCCTCAAGAAATTAAAAATAGAGCTTCCCTATGACCCTGCAATTGCACTACTGGGTATTTACCCCAAAGATACAGATGTAGTGAAAAGAAGGGCCATCTGTACCCCA
>PISX010013117.1:0-58055 GCA_004024625.1 Mellivora capensis | reverse complement strand
GTTGAGGTCTTTTATCCATTTCGAGTTTATCTTTGGGTACAGTGTAAGAGAATGGTCGAGTTTCATTCTTCTACATATAGCTGTCCAGTTTTCCCAGCACCATTTATTGAAGAGACTGTCTTTTTTCCACTGTATATTTTTTCCTGCTTTGTCAAAGATTATTTGACCACAGAGTTGAGGGTCCATATCTGGGCTCTCTACTCTGTTCCACCGGTCTATGTGTCTTCAACTGAATTTCCAATGTTAGTTTTCTGCAGCTGGGCCAGTTCTCCCAAGAACCTTAACCTACCTTTGTCAATGGTCCTTTCTTCTCTCTTCTCTTTTCTGTTTCAAGAGACTACCATACCTTACATCACATTTCTGATCTCAGACATTACAAATTTTGGAAGCAAAAACACACACATATATATATGAATATATATATTCATATATATGAATAATGTTGGTTGATTCTATTAATACAGTAAAATCTGTATGTATTATAAAGCCATACTGGCTTATTTAATAAAAATGTATATTCACGGATGGTTATAGTTTTCTGTGCTTCTTAAATTTATGTAATTGTTCAACACTTTTTTTCTTTAAGAAATATCTCATGGGACTAGTCTCTAGTGTACATGTTTTGAAAATAATGTTATTAAAAATTATACTAATAAAGGAGAGATTTTGAGTTTTATCTCTGAGGTTTTCAATTATCTTTGCTGAAAAGAAATATAAATCCTGAAATCATGCTAACTACTATGAATATCAGTTATTTCTGCCTTTACAACTCCCATTCCTCCTCTTTCTTGAAAAAAATTCCTTGATTTTCCTTTCGGGAATCATTCCTACCCACCATATCAATCCATCCAGTTCGGATATAGTTGAACCTATCCTCAGTTTCAAGAGCAGTCCCATGAACCAACCCGGCCAATCAACATGTTTTATCCTACTAGACATAGAAATTGCCCCAGGAGTGAGCACGTGGTTAAAGTTAGGATGACTCTTAAATTTTTTTGCTGGAACTCTTGGGAAAGAGAAGCTCTTTTAACAAGGGCTGTTCAATTTGTAGGATATAAACCTGAAGCTGCTGGGGGCACAGATGGAAAAGGCCAGCCTAAAAATGAAATCCCTCCAGGAAGGCAGAGCCAAGAGGTAAAATCTTCATGAATGTATTTTGAGTGACTGAGTCTACCTAAGGGCAGACAATCGTTTGATTTTTAATTACATCAGTCAATTTTTTTTTTTCTTTCATTGAGGCCATTTGTAGTTGGGTTTCAGTCACTTATGACCCAAAAAGTCCTGATTAATGCACTGTTCTATATAGGCAGTACTGTTCACCTGGTAGAGTGCTTAGGAAAAGTTAATTCATAGTGCTTGGAAGAAGTTAATTCACTTCAAATGATTCTGGCTTTACATCCTTTATCCTAATTCTAGAGCCAAAAAAAAAAAAAAAAAGTCACAGGATTATCAAGAAGGAAATCTCTTTCTTCTACAATCAAGCAAATGAACCCCAAATTTAGGTTTTCTGCTTCTGTTTTTTTAATTTATCAAGGCCTCACAACTTTCAAAATGCTTAAATTAAGATCCATTTTCTGAGCCTTGTGAATCGTAATTAATCTTTGCAAAGCATCTAGAGATTCTTGGGTAAGAAACCAGATAAAAGACAAAGCAACATTATTAAATAATTTAATCATGATTATTCTTCCAAGGGAAAATACAAGAATGAAAATCTTCGGGGAACACGATAATCGGGGAGACAATAATGAAGAGCTGATTAGAAAGAATCCTCCTTGTCCCTGTAAATAAGAGAATTTGTCCAGAGCTCTGGATAGATGCATAGCTCTGTGCTTCATATCCCTTTGCTCCCCTTGGACCCACTTCCTCCACCTCCTCAGCACAAACAAACACACAAGGAGATCCCAGAGGAAGAGTTTTTGTGTAAATCTGAATTCAGGGTTCTGAGGAGAACATGTAATAGTTCTTGCACAATGATGGAAACGTAATACCATGAGACACTTCAAAAAAAGGAGCTGCCTGGAAGAGATGAACATTTTTAAAAGCAGTAATCAAACAATAGGGGAATCCCATAAATGTCAGTTCTGGCCACTCATTAGGAGCTAGAAAAAAAAATGATTCTAGACAAACTGCTTATGGGACATAGACAGATTTAGAACATGACCTGTTATTTGGCACATAGGCAAATGGCCGCAGTCCTATGAACAAGTTTAGGTGGGAAAAGGCTTCCACCTTGGCAGGTGCATCTTTTGTAGCCCTCATGTCAGAATTAATTCGTATGGTGCCACATCCCTTCACATAAAGGTCATGCTCTAGCGATAATGATGAAAGGACAGGTCATCTCCTAAGAATTAATGGCTGGAGGGAAGGAACTGATGGTCTTTGGCTCCACCTTCAGCCATTAACCCCAGCTGGCCCTTCATCCTCAGGAAACGCCCTGCACTGAGGATGTTATTATAGACTCTAAATGAAGGAAACTGCACAGGCTCAAACACTGGCACAAGAAATTTAACTTAACGAATGATGCATTTTGAAAAGCATATTCAAGGTAGGTCAGAGAAGTGGTTGAGCTATCCGTGACTCGGCCAGCTTGCGTCCATCGGCTCCTTTTAGTCAGGTTACAACTGAAACTACAAATGATGCCAGAACTAGGCTCTGAAACTGACTGGGTTTGCATACAGGCTATGATTGATATTCCGTAATTGTCAGTGTTCCTGATTAGTGCGATATAATTACAAGGTTTACTGCTTATGTCAGTGAAATTACAGAGAGAAGATTAGCAGCTAGCAGAGGGTTTTGCAGACATTTCCAAAGGTCTGTCCGCCCACTGACTAGTTGATGGAGTTGGTATTTTGCTCCCCACCAAACTATTTGTAAAAGGGAGCTGTACTATTCCACATGCCTTTCTGACTGACATTTCCAGAACTATCATCCTTATGCCTAAGGTGATAATTCCCCAAATTGGGTTTGCGTGCTGAAAAAAAAAAATCTAATCCTCATAGGCTGTTTGAAATGCCATCTCTGCAGGGACTCATCTTGAGGCAGTACTTCCAGAGTGACATGAAAGGATTAAAAGGTAAATAAAGGAATTGGGCAAACTCCAAAGTCAATTCATTCAAACAGCTACTTGCAGGAAAAACAAAAACTAAAAGTAATACCACATTGGGATTAACAGTGAGAAGTAAAATTAGTTGAGGCATAATAAGAAGAGTATTAAGCAACAGAAAGAAACATCCTGGGCAAAAATGTGAGATGGTAGTTGGAATTGGGAAACAACTCAAAAATAATTTTGTTTCCTAATGGACTCCATTAGGTAATCTCTAGTATGTGCTAATCTCTGATATGATTCATTCTCAATCAATAAATTGGACCAGCTCTGCCCGCTCAGATAAAGAACAGTAATGAATCTGTGTGTGGAAGAAGTTTCAGATAGGTAATGTCTAAATGTCATAACATATTTTATATGGTGTTTTCTCAATTGCTATCATCTCTAAACTTTATAGCAAGATTCAAGGAAGGCATTTTTACCCCAATTTTAAAAATAAGAAGAGCTGTGACTCCGTAATTGCCCAAGACGCCGTAGATAGAAAAAGAAAAAACAAAAATTTGAACCTAGGTCTTTCTGACGCCAAAGCCCATGCCCTTCCCACTGACTTTCTTTAGAAATGAAATGGATATATAATATATTTCATCTTAGTCTAGCCTATGATTCTCATAACACAGCTCTAAAACACATCTTTTGTCTCATTGTCCAGAGCTCCTTGAACAAGCTCCTGCCAAAACGACCTAATACCATTCCCTAACTGTGTCCCCATGATCCCTCCCATACTCACCATCATTGCTTATACAGACTTGAGTCACCATTCAGTGTCTATGTGCCTCCTTCACAACAAAGCTTTTATTTGCCAATATTCAGACAAATGTCATCTTTTCATCATCTGACCACTCATGTAATATTACTTAGGTACTGACTTTTGACAGATTTTCTTCAATCACACTAATCTGTATATAGAACATATTCACCATTAAACTCTAAGTTTTTAAAATACAGATAAGATAAATTATGTTTCAGCTTAGATCCCCATTATTATAATACCTTAAAAAAGTTTGACGAGGGGTGCCTGGGTGGCTCAGTGGGTTAAGCCTCTGCCTTCGGCTCAGGTCATGATCTCAGGGTCCTGGGATTGAGCCCTGCATTGGACTCTCTGCTCCGTAGGGAGCCTGCTTCCCTCTCTCTCTCCTCTGCCTGCCTCTCTGCCTACTTGTGATCTCTCTCTGTCAAATAAATAAATAAATTTTTTTAAAAAGTTTGATTAATGAATGAATGCTGCTATCTCTTATCTGTAACTTTTTGATTTTCTGATCAGTATCTGTAAGACAAAGAAAGGCTCAACATATGACCGTTCCCAGAATATATTTTTTAAGGGTTTATTTATTTATTTCAGAGAGACAAAGAGAGAGAGAGAGAAAGCACACACACGAGTGGGGAATGGGCATAAGAGAAGGAAGAGAATCTCAAGCAGACTCCCCACTGAGTTCAGAGCCCAACATGGGGCTCGATCTCATGACCCTGAGATCATGACCTGAGTTGAAATCAAGAGTCAGATGTTCAACACTCAACCAACTGAGCCACCCAGACTCCCCCAGAAAATATTTTTCGAAATATTTTCTCATAGATTATTTGGCTTGTACCCTCCAAGATAAATCCTCACATTCTGACAAGCCCCTGAGTTCTCTGAGACTTAATAGCAACGTAATCACTGGTGTAGTCAATGATCTGTATAAAAACAGTACCACAAAAATGACAAGAGTTAAAGAAGCATTTAAAGAAGCACTTGCAAGAAAAAAAAAAAAGCACCTTGCAAACCCAACTTAGATGATATAAGAATAAAATGATGAGCTTTTCTTTGAGGAGAACAGCAGCTGCCTTAGGGAGCTCCTTGAACATATAAGAGACTCAATAAGGGGCCCCATCTTTTGATTTTGGGCCTTCTGACTCTCCAAACTATAAACATGCACCTCCAAAATGAACTCTTTCAGAAGGTATACAGGAAACACAAGAGGCATCTATTTCTCTCTCAGGTAGAAAAGAGAAGTTTTAACTGTTCTTTCTTCAACCTCATTGTATGCATTTGTGTGGTTTTGTCCAGCCTTTGTCACTTTTGCCTAATGCTACATGCGTGTGACTCTGCTAATGTTTATTCTATAATAAGTTATGTTCTCTCTCTTTTATCTATAATGCTACAGAAGGATCTTTTGTTAGCAAGATTATTTTTTCCCCAATAGTGTCTACACAAGGAAAATAGAATGTTCACAGAAGCACTTACCTAAGAGCACAGTAGTTTTGCCATACTAACATTTCTTTACCAATGGGTACATAATTTCTAACATGTATGAGGGTCCCATTGATCCAGAGAATTTAAATCAAGCATCAACAATTTAGGGGGGGAAAGCAGCTAATGTGGGAGAGGAGAATGAGGAAGAAAAAGAGGAAGAAGAGCAGAAAATGAAAGAGAGAGGAAGAAGGAAAATGAGTAAAGTAAGCTACTTAGAAAGAGATCAGTTTCTAGCAACAAGATTGATTTAACAGCAGGAACAAAGCAATTCAGGTTCCAAGTGACTATCTTACACAGCCCACCTGTATCAGGTCATAATTGCAGTATCAAATTACAGGCAAAGATGCCAATAGGTGGGGAAAGTAATTTGTCTTATTGTAATAGGCTGACAAAATTATTTGAAAATTTTAGTAACAAACATTAAATAAAGGACATGGACATTTATATGTATGGTTTGGTAAGCTAAGTATTTTCATGTTTCCATTAATTAAAAAAACATAAAGATAACAAGAAGGATACTGATGGTAAATTTAAATATATTTCTATGAGGGATTTACTAAAGCCAGCATGGTCATCTGGTTAGTCATCCATTCTTAAAAGAAGATATTTTCAAAAACACTTGTGTGCTCTGATAAAGAGTCCCATGTCACCTTTTCAGACTTGCTAAATCACTTCAGTGACTTACTTAGTGTTGGTTCTCTTTTGGTAATAAAAAGATCCTTTTTGATGTCACGTCTCCCTTCAAATCTCAGCGAAAACCTCAAAATTAAGTCTTTATTCACAAATATTTTTATAGGGCAGGCACTGTGCTAACACTGAAATTTATGAAATTGTAGCCACTGATGTCTTCCAGAGAAATAGCAAAAGAGCCTCGTGTTCCCACCCTGTATTGTTCAGTCTTCCTGTACAAGAAACTCCAGTCTTTAAGTAAAATGCGAGTCAGCACTACCCCACCTCTAGCAAAGAACTCCATAACTTAAAGGCTAGTCCCTAGGGAAATAAGTCCTATTTCCTCCCTCATCACACTTCAGAGAAGGAAGGCCCAGAGATGTTTCTACTGAGGTTTTCTTAGCCCCTGCCTCTTCTAGCAAACAGTGTGCGCGGTATGGTTCACTGCTTAACAAATAAAGACTCTGAAGTTCGACTCCATTTTCCTGTGAGTCTGTGTAAATCAAAATTGGGTCATAAGTGCTGCCTCCAATAAAAAGCAGTAGGTCAAGAAAACCATTTCATAACTTAATGTGAGGGAACAGTCAGACCCCCGTTACTATGGCATTTATGAGAAAAGGGAACAGAAAGAAAACAGCACAAAAAGTGTAAGACAAGATTCTTGTTAAACCAGAGGATATATTTTTTTAAGATTTTGTATTTATTCATTTGAGAGAGATTGACCATGGGGGAGGGGAGGTTCAGAGGCAGAGGGAGAAGCAGACTCCCTGCTGAGCAGGAAGCCTGATTCTGGGCTGGATCCCAGGACCCCAGAATTATGACCTGAGCAGAAGGCAGATGCTTACTGACTGAGCCACTCCGGCGCCCCTAAACCAGAGAGATTCTGCTGCCAACATGTTTTCGGAAGGAAAGATGTGGTATTCAGTCATGTCAATGCCTCGGAAAAGGAAGTGCTAGAACTCTTCTACGTGAGTACCCCCTGGAGGGAGGAAATGGAGCTACTGGAGGCCAGTCACATTTTGTAGGGGCAAAATTCTTGCCCTACAACATTTTATCTGGGAGGAAATCAGGTTAAAGTGAGTATATGTGGCAGCTTTCAAAAGTAAAGAGTGTAAAAACAGACCTTTACCTGGCAGTCTGCAGAAGCAAACGTGTATCACATGATTTGACAAGGCCAAGTTTGCAAATTGACTAGATGTTTCCAGGAACCAGGCAGGAGCCGTAAAGGAGTCATGTAAGCTGGGTGGGAGTGGTGGAGACTATGGCCTAAAAGGCAGCCCATGCGCCCAAGTTCAATTTTATAAACCCATATAGAAGACAGATGTCTCCCTTGAGGCACTGGCTTAGGATCACTGGAGTACATGATTTTCTGCAGAGAGGATAAATGGATTTGAATTAGGATCTCTATAGAACAAGTCCAGAAGTAACCTACTTCCCTCTTCTTTTTTTTTTTTTTTTTTTTTTTCTTATTTATTTACTTGATAGAGAGTGAGAGAGCACAAGCAGGGGGAGCAGTAGAGGGAGAGGGAGAAGCATGGATCCTGATGTAGGGCTCGATCCCAGGACTCCAGGACCATGACCTGAGTGGAAGGCAGACACTCAACCAACTAAGCCACCCAGGCACCCCACCTACTTCCCTCTTAATGGCATACCTTTACAGAGTGGTTCTCCATAAGCTCCAGCACCTTTAAAGTCCTAGACCCTAAGAACTCTTTGCACTGATTTGCTTTCCCTTATAGAGAGAAGGCTCTAGAGCAGTATGGCCCATGCTACCCTATGAGTGCTACAAATACCTGATTCTTAAATACTGCTGGGTACCAATACTTTGTGGCCCAGTCTACAAGGGCTGAGCCATTGCCTCACTGTGCTCTCAGGGGACCTCCTCTCACAGGACTATTTAAATGCGTTCTCTGCTGTGAACAAGTTTTCTCCTGCATCAGCCAACGGGCACAAACAGGTGTGCAACAGATCTCAAAATGTTTGGGTAGGAAAGCATCTAAGGATCTTTGTAAATGGTCTTCTTTTAGTCCCCATTCTAGACCTTTAGGCTATATTTTCCTCTCTTTTTTAAGTTTTTATTTAAATTCCAAGTAAGTTAACAGACAGTGTAATATTAGTTTCAGATGTAGAACTTAGTGATTCAACACTTCCATATAACACCCAGTGCTCTTCACAACAAGTGCCCTCCTTAATCCCCATCAGTCATTCTCCTCTTTATTAAAACCTCCTCCTTGAAACTCTAGGGGTTTTTTTTCCTGGATTTCTTCTTACTTCTTGGTCCTTCTCTGAATCCCTCATGAGATGTTTTCCTCTTCTACCTCTTAAACATTATGGCTCCCCAGGGTTCCTCGTCCATAGCTGTTCTGCAGACTCTCCTTGCATGAGAGAAAGGAGAAAAGTGATGAGTCTGTATAAGAAAGGGAGAAAAACAGTTTCTGGGAGGGCTAATAAGAACCAAAGCTCATAACAGGAAATACACCAAATGGTATTAAGAAGGAAAGGAATGAGCTTCCTGAAAAGTTACATGGAAGATAACTGGGAATATGAAGGTTGTACATGCCAACATCTATCATTAAGCTGAAGTTATAATGTTACCATGGATTGAGTTACTACCCTGTGCCAAGCATTTTACGTGCATTATCATATATGTAATTACCAACTCAATTCTACCAGACGCTATCTTGCTTCACTTTACAGAGGATCCAGAGACTTTGAGCTTAAGAAACTCTACCAAACCCCACAGGTAGAGTAGATGATGAGGATTCGTATCAGGGCCTGGCTAAAAGCAAAGCTGATTCTCTACTCTACATGATAACAATGTCTCTAATAGTCAGAATTAATCTTTTTGCTTCAGTAGGTGAAACCTCTAGCAAGTGATAGCTCTGTGATTCTAGGAGGCTTCAGCACTCACATTTTTGGGAGCAGCATTAATAATCATGAAAGGAGACAAGTCTTTTCCTTCCCACACCTTTACCCTTAAATCCTCTATCTATAGCAAAATTCCCTTATTCTACCACAGTGAAGAAAGCTGGTAATATTATTGATCAAAACACAAAATTTTCATGGGAGCAGGTTTTAGAAGTGACCTGGTTAACTCTGCTTTGCAATTTTATGAATTCTGATTATCTTTCTCGTCACTCCTGCTTCCAGGTGATCAACTTATCGGATAATGGCTTGCTATTTAAATTTGGGGAAAAGTTATGAAAAGCTGGAGCCTAAGTAAGCAATGTTGGTCAACCCAACGGAGAACTTTGTCTGGATTGGGTATTATTTCTCACACGTAGTACATTTTTGATAGAAAATCCCCAAGAGAAATGAGAGATGGTAAGATTTTCAAGTCCTACGAATGCCTCAGAATGTTGACGCTATGTTAACATATTTTAAAATGGCAGCATGAGTTTATATACAAGGTAAGAAAGCCAGCTAAAGTCAATATTAGAGAGAAATTCTAAGCTGTTTCATTATGGATTTTCATATTTTAGGCCTGATGCTGAGATTGGGAATCAGTCACGCTATTTAAGACACCTCTTACCTACAATTCTTCTACTTTCCCTGAGCTCTTTCTCCTGTGATGCCTCTCCTCACAGGAAACTGCTCTCTACTTCCCCTGCCAATAGAGAAGAAAGAAAGTGTGGCAGGTAGTGGCAGTTTTTACTATCTTCCACCAGCTGCCCTAGAGCCAGCAAGGGCCTACTGAGTTTCCTGCACAACACAAATTAGAATTACCCAGCCTTGAGGAAGGCTGAGATGTGGGTGGCACTTGGGAAGGAAGGCCTAAGTGCTTCTGCTGGGGAAGCCAAGAGTTGTAGTTTAACTGGGAGAAAGGCTCTCTGAAGGAAAAGGTTTAGGGCAAGAGTTCAAATCGCCATGAACACTGGGCCATGGAAAGTCAGAGCTTCTGTGCTGCTCTGTAAAGACCAGACCCCCACCAAAGAGCAGCTCCTTTGAAGTCTTGTTATATGTATAACAAAAGAAAAGGGCCTCTTGGAAATAGAATTCTGTAAGAGCTCTTGTGACCTGGTTTTATCTGCTGTAGCACCATGGTTCTGATGGGTAGGTAGGATTCCTACAGTTCCAGGTATGTACATGTATGTAATCCACATTGTTAAACTGGTGGTTTTCAAAGTCAGAGCCCAAAACAGATTTGATGATTCTAGATGTCATCTCAAAGAAAAAAATGAATAAATCATGAATAAATGGTTAAGAAAGGGAAAAAGAAGAAAAGATTTGGAGAGGATTTCTTTGGATATAACTGTGCCGTAAGCTCCACTCCAAGACCCGCAGGAAATGGATTGGGTAAGGAGGGCTGTCTCTCCTTTCACTTCAAGTCAAGTGAGAGGATGTTCAAAGGAAACCACCTGGAGAGTTTGAGATATGCTCCCTGGGATCTGGGGTGTGCATTAGGGTGTCAGATACAAGCCTGAGGAATCGCCAGAGGAGAGGCTGGCTAAAGCAGCATATATTAGCGGAGGAGAAAGCTGTTTCTAAGCAGGAACAGCACAAGACCTGACAATGCCCAGCAAAAATGTGTCTATTAGTTTCCTAGGGCTGTCGTAACAAGTTACCACTATTTGGTAGTTTTAGGCAACAGGAATTTTTTTCTCATATTTCTGGAAGCCAGAAGTCCAAACTCAAGGAGTCAGCAGTACTGTGCTCCCTCCAAGGTCCTTCCTGTCCTTTTCTGTTCTCCAGTGACTCCAGGCCTTCCTTGGCATGTGGCTGGCTAAGTCCAGTCTCTGCCTCAGTCTTCACATGACAGTCTCCTCTATCTCTCTTCTCCCTCTACCTTTCCTTATAAGGACACTTGTCATTGAAATTATGACATACTTGGATAACCCAGAATGATCACTTCTCAAGATCCTTAATTACATCTGCAAAGACAACTTTTCCAAGTAAGGTCACATTCACTGGTTCCAAGGGTTAAGATACGGACATGTATTTTTCAGGGTCACCATTCAACACTGGCCCACATAGAGCTCTGCAGAAGCAAAATCTAGTTTGATTTTAAAAGGGATCTTGACAGGAGAGCTTCAGCCAGAGTGTGGAGAACAACAGAGGGTCTTTATAGAAAGGTAGCCAGAAAAGCAAAGTGGATGGAAAATCAAAAGCAGGAAACATGAGAGGAGATGCTGGCAGGAGTGATCAGTGGCTGGCTTAGATGGACAGCTTCCAAAAAAACTCGTAGAATCACCCAGGAAAAAAGTGTCAGCCTAAAGCTAGTCCAGCAAGAATAAGCACAAAACCTTAGCTTACTAATATCCTAGTCAATGAGACTTTTCTGTATGCCCTTTCTGCCTCTCCTTCCCCTGCTCTCAACCTAGACTGAAATCCTCAGTTAACAAATTGGGAGAAGAGACCACCTTCTCCAAAGGCAAAAGCATCCTCCTGCGAAAGGGACTCAGGAATCTTACTTTTGAATAAATATGGAAGACTAACTCAGTATATAGAGTTATAAATCCTAATTTCAAAGCCATGGCTAAATTGAACACAAGATATTATCCTATCTAAGAAGATTCAGAAAAATGCTAGGACTGCCTAAAATCTCATCCAGAAGCCTAGAAAGACCTTTCTGTACTGAATACATTTTAAAGAAGCCGGAGAAATTAAAATGAAACAAATAAACAATTGAGTTTCAACTACCTTCTACAAGTCTCCATCGGTTAAGGTACCAGTTACAATCAAAAAACAGTATCTGAAAGGGTTCCTTGATTCATAACTTTAAGATAACAAATGGTATTGATGTGCTCTTAGTGGAGAATTACTGCCCCATAGTTTGGAAAAGGAAAATGAGAATTAGATTCAGTTTACTCTACAGACCAATATACCCCCAATCCATTCTCCGGAAGTTCTACCTTATTAGATCTGTGGGGAGATCTAGTTTGGTTTCATCCTGTGTCCTCTCCCCTGAGTCACAGACTGACACTATCCGGTAGTAGAAGGACCAGTGATTTCTATACTGGAAGCTCTGCTTCTTGCTTCTATTTCCGTCCCTTCCCTTATACACTTGATTGAACAGATTTTTAAATAATCTTTGTCAAACAATTTCAAAAGAATGCATTTTTCTCCTCTGATATTCTGCAAAAAAAATAAATCAGGGCTGCTACTCCAGTAGCCGTGGGCAATCTGTACTGAGCTGTATGTGCATTTCTTTGTAGCCACTTTTCCAGGGCAGTTCTCTTTGTGGGGGGGTCAGTATTCTTCTACACAAAGAGAAAGTGCTATGAGAAAGTGGGCCTAAACCCCCCCCCATTTTCTTTTCTGAAAAATAATCCCTTCTTGTTTTGAATAAAATATTAAAATATATCTTCTGTTATGCTGAAATATGGCTACCATGATCATTTCTATCCAATAAATATACCCCTGGGAGAAGCTCCACCCAAAAGAAACTCAAGACAATGTTCACATAGTAACTTTCTTCCCAGTATCATTAGATTATATTTTCTTAAATAACTGAAAATTCAAATGGCAAACTACTACATATATGCTCATGGACACATACAAAACAAAAGATAAGATCTTATTTCACAGAATACTTGATATCAAAAAATCACTAGAAGTTCAAAGCTGGGGAATATGGAAAATTTGGAATATCAACACCTGAGAAGCTTAACTTCAATAAATTCTTAAAAATATATTAAGAGCATTCTCTGAATATTAAAACATGGGCTCCTGGGAAGATTGCATTCAATGCTATCTGTTAGCCAGTGACATGCTGTATGCCGCCATCCAGAAAGAATAGGGATATTCAACTATTTCCCAACTGATTTACTATAACATGAAACAAGGAGAATCATTTGGTCATTAACCAATAATTAATTTAAGAAATACCACCTATGTGAATGGACCCTATACACCAGAATTTTATGGCACTCTATATGCTATAATCTGACAAGACTCTCAGTGTTCCTACAAAGTCAACAAGACCAATTAATGATGTCCCTTTTCTAACTCTAGTAATTATACTGGGTAATAGTTCCACAGCCTCACTCTACCTGAGGCACCTGCTAAGTGCCTAAAACACTCTGTTTTATTTAATCTTCCCAAAAAGCCAAGGAAGTGAAGTTTCCAAACAGGGGCAGAATCACAAAAAATTTCTCCTTTCCCCCTAAATCCTGGTCAAGGGCAGCTGAGTTCATTCCTCAATTTACTAAACCATTACCTCTTAGAAAAAGATGGAGGCATTAACTTATTTTTAAGGAAAGGATTATTTCTCCAAAGGAAAATTAATTACCCTCCAAGTACCACCATCTGTTTTAATGTTTTCTAGCCTAAACTTTGAAGAGAGACACAGTAGCTTGAAAATATCCCCAGTGGCAGGGCCCAAATGACCTTTGCCATTAAGAAGGCACAGCAGAATCACCCTTTCTTTAATAAACTGCATATAAAAATGATGTTGTACATGGGGTCCAGGAAGCTGTCTCTAGAGTCTACGAACACAGCACAGCTGATTTATATCTAGAGGAGGTCAAAATGCTGCAGAGTTGAATGGCCCACATATACCATGATACCACAGAGATGTTATAATCAGAAGAGAACTGTCATAACAAGAGATTCCAGAAAAGTAAGATGTTTTCATTTCATAGGAAAAATGTTTATTTACCAACAAACTTTCATTATATACTTGCTACATGCAGTCATGCTACTTAGAGAGATACAATGGTGAACAAGAAAATATGCCTGGCCCCAAGAAGCTCACAGGTTACTAAGGGAGATGGGCAATTAAACAATAAACGGTGATAAATCCTGGGATAGAAATGTGTATGTGACACATGTGGCACCTTCCTGTCAATATTAATAATGTTAGCTACTATTTACTGCACAGTTGCTATGTATCCAATTCTTTTTTTTTTTTTAAGATTTTGTTTATTTATTTGACACACAGAGAGAGAAATCACAAGTAGGCAGAGAGGCAGGCAGAGACAGAGGGGGAAGCAGGCTCTCCGCTGAGCAGAGAGCCCGATGCGGGGCTTGATCCCAGGACCCTGAGATCATGACCCAAGCCGAAGGCAGAGGCTTAACCCACTGAGCCACCCAGGCGCCCCTGTATCCAATTCTTTACCAAGCACTCTGTGTAGATTCTCTCCATTTAACCCCCAATCGATCCTATGAAATAAGGATTATTATTGTATTTCACAGATGTGAAGGCAATAGTTCAGGTTAATACGTTCAAGATAGTCCCAGTTTGTACATGTTCTGCTATGTTTGATTTAAAATTGCTATTGCGGGAGCCTGGGTGGCTCAGTTGGTTAAGCAACTGCCTTCAGCTCAGGTCATAATCCTGGAGTTCTGGGATAGAGACCCACATCAGGCTCCCTGCTGGGCAGGGAGGCTGCTTCTCCCTCTGATCTATCCCCTCTCATTCTCTCTCTCCCTCTCATTCTCTCTCTCTCTCTATCTCTATATCTCTCTCTCAAATAAATAAATAAAATCTTTAAAAAAATAAGATTGCTATTGCTACTTAAAAGACTGCAGAGAGGGGCACCTGGGTGGCTCAGTGGGTTAAGCCTCTGCCTTCGACTCAGGTCATGGTCTCAGGGTCCTGGGATCGAGTCCCACATTGGGCTCCCTCTGCCTGCTGCTCTGCCTGCTTGTGATCTCTGTCAAATAAATAAATAAAATCTTTAAAAATTAAAAAAAATTAAAAAAAAAAGACTGGAGAGAGATATTTGAAAACGCGATTATGGCTTTAGTCAAAATCAGCTCCAACTATGTTTGCAAGTCTCAGAGCTGATATTTGACCTTAGATGTGGCTGACTTAGATCCTGGGCTCTTAACCTCCAAAATCTATATGAGCTTTTTATGTGCCCAGTGTTTTGGATAATTTTAATAACCTTTTATTTAAAATAATTTTAGATTTACAAAAAAGTTGCAAAGGTAGCAGAAAGAATTCCAATATACTTCTTACCCAGTTTCAGTTTTTCCAAAAGTTCTCATTTTATATTTGATAAATCTAAAGAACCAACATTTGTACATTACTATTAACTAAACTCTAGACTTGATTCAGATTTCACCAATTTCTCCATTAATGTCTTTTTTCTGTTTGAGGATCCCACCCAGGGTATTATATTGCATTCATTTTACTTTGTGGGGTTTTTTTTTGTTTTTTTTTTGTTTTTTAGAATGGAATTTATATTATTTATTTATTTGAGAGAGAGAGTAAAAGAGCGAGTGAGCAGGAGGAGGGTCCGAGGGAAAAGCAGACTCCCTGATGAGCAAGAAGCCCGGGGCAAGGCTTGATCCTGGGACTCTGGATCATGACCTGAGCTGAAAGCAGCCACCTAACCAACTGAGTCACCCAGGAGCCCCACTATACTGCATTTAGTTGTCATGTCTCTTTAGTCTCCTCTGGGCTATGGCACTTTTTCAGACTTTCCTTATTGTTCATTATCCTGACAGTTTTAAAGAGTACTGGTCAGGTATTTTGTAGGATATCCCTCAATTTTGAAGGTCCTTTTGATCTAAAATCCTGCATTAGCTCAATGTGAAGTATGTCAGTGCATATATATTACCTAGATTCAGAGAACCTTGAGAACATGTGCTGAAATATACTAAGAAATAATATGTTTATGGAGGATAAGCACAGTGGAATTTTCTGGAGTGATGAAAGTGTTCTTATCTTGATAGTGAGTACATTTGTATGTGCACAGTTTTGCTTCTCCAGTGCTCTGGGTTAGCAATTCCAAAACCATATTTTGTGCATTCTAGGCTTGAACAAATGAGGAAATATATTAAGGAAAATTGAACTCAGGGTTCTTGCTGTTGGGGAAGGGAGTTATAAATGAAAAGGAGGGAAAGAAGACCAGAGTGCATAGAGCAGTTTCCAAAGTTCAAATAGAAAGTGGAGATCAAACAGTCCTGACCTTCAGGTCAGATTCCACATTACCTCTGCATTGCTTGACACTCACAGTGCTGATCTCAGCATATTTTGTTTGTTTACCTTGATTAGTTGGTAATACATTTTAAAAGCTGACTCTTGGTTTTGCCTGAGCAACAGGGTAGGTTTTGATATGCAAAGGAAGGCGTGAAGGCCCACACCTATGTGCTATGCTCATATTTGGCATTTGCTTAGCAACAGTTTTTACCTTTTCTAGACAGGCCATGAGCTCTCTTGTTTACCTCAGTTCTCCACTTTCACTGAACTCTTTTCTTTATTTGGCTTGTCTCCTGTCCTGGGTAAGTCATTTGGTTGGTAATCCCTAGGAAAGGCTTTAAAACTACTAGTTCAACCTTAGCTAAATGAGCAAATTTCCCTTAAAATGAGTACTGATAAAAGAATAATCACTCTAGGGGAAAGAAGGAGTAAGCCGACATAAGATATGCCCAGATAGGCACTACCAATGTTTCCATAGATCTAAATGTATTTGAGTCTTTGCTGGTTATATGCCTTCATTCTCCTTGGCCCTTGCCTGAACACTTCAGGTCAGAGAAGTCCTCACCAAGGAACTGGCATAAAGATAAAACAAACAGGGCGCCTGGTTGGCTCAGTCAGTTAAGTGTTTGCCTTCATCTCAGTTCATGATCCCGGGTTCTGGGATCGAGCCCCATGTTGGGCTCTCTGCTCAGTGGGGAGCCTGCTTCTCCCTCTCCCTCTGCCTGCCTCTCTGCCTGCTTGTGCTCTCTGTCTGTCTGCCTCTCTCTCAAATAAATAAATAAAATCTTTAAAAAAATAAAACAAACAAGATTTTGTGTGTCATCTGTTCTTGCTCAGGAAGGTGAATACCACAAGAAAAAAATTTTCCTCACTCAAGTGACTCTAAATTTGCAGAGTAAAAATGATTTATAGTGAAGTCATATTTCTTCTTCTGATCTGTAAGGATCAATAGGGTGGATTCTGTGACATCTCACTGTTAAACCACCCCACCCCACCCCAGAGACAGGCCACTTGCTTATGAGGAAGTCTAATAAGAGTTTCCACTTCTCGGCTGACAACCTAGAAACTTCCTTCTCTATGCCCACTTCAGAATAAATGTGCTACATAAAATAGAAGAAAGAATCATTTCAGACCCCAAAGGTTCTAATGCGGATGAATCCTGATAAAGGAAAAATGACAAGGCAGGATATCCTTCATGTTTCTAAATGAGTCTATGTCTGTTTCTTATGGCTATCTATTTAGGTTTCAGACAGGCAAAGGAGGTAGATTTGGGGAGAGAGACTGGAGAGAGCTGGGCTGTGCTGCCCAATTCACTGAGAATTCCAAATTCCCAGAAGACAGTCCAGAAGAAGGGGGTGAGAGAAGCATCACAAAACGATAGAGGCGAGACCCTCAGCAGGCAGTGTGGCCAGTGAGAAAGCCCCACAGAGATTTAAGAGCAAGAATGACTAATATGGGATTCCAACTTCCAATAATACACTTTCAATAACTTGGTTCTGCTATGTGCAACTGTCTGGTATCCACGGTCGCCTTGTTAAGGAATCAATAAGAGGTGGTGTGTCCATTGCGTTCAGTGGCAACAATGGCAGGTCAGAGATAAAGGAACAACAGTAAGATAGAGCCAATGTCAAGAAGTCAGTAGAGGCAGGACATTGGAGTCAGGTCGCCATCCAGCCAGAAGCCTTTTGGGAACTGACGGGAATCTTAGAAAAAGCAATAGACTTGCCACACGTCAAAGAATGAGAGTTGAGCTGGTCTTACCTAAATCCTAAAGGGCAAGGTGACCCCAGTTCACATCTCAGTTACAAATTTATTATTCATTCTGTGCAACTGGTATAACCAAAGACTTATGAGCCTTATCAAGAGTTGAGATTTCCTACAGTTTTAACCATCTGCTTTCAAACATCTCTGTGCACCTTCTTATTTTTAAGCCTGAGTAGTTTGAAATCAAGCACAACAGTAAATCTCTAATGATCTACCACATTTATATTATCATCCAGGCCATCCAATCACTGCAATATGAACACAGCACTGGGCCTCCAGAGGCTCGTATTAATGCAATTAAGTAGTTAATTTTTCTCAGATATGCACAGCTGTAGCTGTTAATATTTGAATAGTCCTCATACTGCAGTGTCCGGGAAAAATCAAAGCAGCAGTATCTAAAAAAATGTCAGGGAACTAAAAATTGAAGGCACAGAGAAAAATGCCACCAGATGAAGACAGTAAAATCTATTCTACCTGACTAGCTACAGAATCAATGCCTGTCCTGAGAGATGAACATGAATTAGTGTGTGAACAGCTCCATGTTCAAGATTATTAAGATTACCAAGTGATAATTCATGAAACACTGAACCCAGAGTTACAGTCTTGCTCTCCTCCCAATATTAAGTTCATGCAAAGGAACTCAGTCCTTGACTTACAAGTTCAAAGATCTGCTTCTGTGCTCTGCACTTCTATCCAGCAGCAGAGGACTCTTCTACCAAACATGCAGTAAATATTTACAGAATGCCCATCATGAGAGAGACAGACCGCATGTTAAGATACAACACTAATGGGACACCTAGGTGGCTCAGTGGGTTAAAGCCTCTGCCTTCGGCTCAGGTCATGATCTCAGGGTCCTGGGACCGAGCCCCGCATCGGGCTCTCTGCTCAGCAGCGAGCCTGCTTCCCTCTCTCTCTCTCTCTGCCTGCCTCTCTGCCTACTTGTGATCTCTGTCAAATAAATAAATAAAATCTTAAAAAAAAAAAAAAAGATCAGATACAATACTAATGCCATGCAGAAAATCATCTCTTCCTTTAAGGAGCTTACAGACTCGTGGGGAAAAGACAATTACAGTTCAGGGTGCTCTGATGGAGTTAGAGGAAGGAAGGTAAGGAACCATATGCATTTCAGCGTGATTCATGCAGACTGGGCCATATGAACAAAGGCAGTAATTGGAGATAAAGCTGGATAGGCAGCCATAAACTTGATCGCAGAGTTCTGAAGATGAAGCTCAAGATATTGGGCTTTATTGGAAAGCCAAAGAAAGACATTGCCCTGGAGTAAGAACTCACTGGAATATGACAGGTCTAGAACAGGAAGACAAGGTGATCAAACAAAGAAATTGTGGGAGAGACTAAAGTGATAGAATGGCAACGGAAATAAATGGACAGATAAATAACAGAATTTACCTGGATAGATGATATTATAGGAGGAGTCAAAAATAATGACCAGTGGCTTGAATTCAGTGGTTTGAATAAGTCATGCCATTACCTGAGCTACAGAAAGAAAAGCAGGCTTGAAGCTGAGGGTGCTGTAGGGGGGTGAGAGAGAATTAGAGGTACATGACATTGAAGAAGAAATGTCCAAGAGGCAGCAGGGTGTTTCATTAACTAGGATCTTTATTGTTAAAACTGACAGATTTTAATCAAGCTAGCTTTAACAAAGAGCATGCTTTATTATAAACGTGCAGGGATAGGGATGTAACTGTACCTCAGTAACCAGAAGATGCAGGGAACTAATGCCTTGAGGACACTGTTGTCATTTCTCAACCTGCCCCTCTCTATTTCTCACTTAAAAAAAATTTTTTTTAAGAATTATGATTATTGATCAAAAAAAGAATTATTATTGAGATAAAATTCACATAAAATAAAGTTCACCATCTCCAATTTACAGACTGGCCTTCTCTGCTTATTTGGTCTACAGAAGAGTACACATGGCAGCCTGCAACTCCTAGGCAAGAAGAGGTACCTGCAAGGAGAGGTTATTCAGAATTGAGGGAACCTAAGATCACACTGATGCATGTGACCTGTGCAGGATCTCAAAGAGAGGTTGTCCTCACCCCAAGTCTCAAACCCAGAAATCCCAGGGCACAAATTTATTGGCCAAACTTGGATCAGGCATTCATTCCTGGATAAAACATGTCACAGGGAAGGATCTCACAATAACCCAACTTCAACATGTGGATAGAAAGGGTGGACCATTCCTTTAAAAGTAATGATATCCTGAGAGGAGCTAGAGATCATTTAAGGAAAACATATCCCTACAGAGGGAGTCGAAGGCCAAACTTCCGTAAGGCCAAACCTTGAAGGTCTAACATTAATGACAATGGGCAGAATAAAAGTTGCCTTGACAGAGACCGAAAAGGAATAACCAAAGGGACAAGAGGTAGACAAAAAAAAGTACATATAAGGTATAATGTCATAAAGCCAGGGAAGAAAAGGGTTCAAGATAAGACTCTGCAAATACACGTTGTAGACAAGTCAAACATCCTCCGGCATGAACCAGAAGAGATCTTTGGGAGCTAAAACAAGAGCAATTTCCACAGAGCTGCAGGCCATGAGCAAGACCGGTAAGTGTGGAGGCGGTAGTGGAAGGTGAGAATATGGTGCCCACGGGTCGCTGTCATCCACCAGAGGAAACCGGAAGCTCCTCGAATGCACAGAAAATTATTTTCTTGTATGCAGAAATGTGATTAGCGAGATTTGCCACAGCTCTGTGATGGTTTTTATTTACAGTTTTTGACACTTTGAATCATGAATTCTGGTTCTGTACCATGTTTTATGCAAATAAGAATTTCCCAGGCTTATATTCATTATGAATATAGATTGTTTTCTACCAAGGCAGGATGAACTATAGAAAAAGCACTATGTGTAGGAAAGTCATCAAATGTCATTAAAAGAAATCATAATACTTCATATTACTCTAATGTTTTATAATTCTCAATGCATTTTTCTTTTGTATCTAATTTCATAAGCTGTTTCTAAGTGAACAAGCACTCCTTCCTTCTAAGCAACTAAATTGCCCTAAATACCATGAGTTATTCCTGTGACATCAACCCACTGACAAGACAGGACTGCTCAACACATGACAGCTACTGAGGGCTAGAGTTTGCTAGAAACAGTTTATTCAGAGAAGGCTCACATTCTCTCAAGTAACAAACTTCTGTCTCTATGCAACAAGTACAGTAAACCAAAATGCTGAATTAGAGTTTGGGGTTTTTTTTCTTTCTTTCTTTTTTCTTTTTTTTAAAAATTTCATTTATTTATTTGAGAGAAAGAGTGAGCTAGAGAGAGAGCCCAAGCCAGGAGAGAGGCAGAGGGAGAGAGAGAAGCAGGCTCCCCACTGAGCACAGAGCCTGATGTGGGGCTTGATCCCGGGGTCCTGGGATGACACCCCTAGCCAAAGGCAGACGCCAACCAACTGAGCCACCCAGGCACCCCTGATTTTGGGCTTATAAAATTCAGAGTTTGACTTCTCAAAATTGTTTTATGACCTAATAATTTTAAATGTTATAACCCTATCACTTTCTAGTGACTACAGGATTAAGTTTCTCAGACAGTTTTGGCTATGATGATAAAGGGTAAGTAGAAAGCAAGCTGAAAAATAAAAATGTTCCCCAGCACAAAGTCCAGTTTACCCAAACCTAGAATATCCAAATCCCCTAATGGGACCCTCAAGACCTTCTAAGACTGGTAGACTAGAAATGATGAATAACTGGAAAAAAAAATCCTCTCTCAAGAGTCACACAAAAATCCTATCAACTCAGTACAATTCATTTATCCTTTTAGTGCAAGCCTAATAATCAAATGCTCAGAGGCTCAATTTTCTACTACTTCAGGGGTGATGGCATCCACAGTAATAGAAATTTCTGCCTACATCAAGTTATTTCGGTAGTAGCTAATTTTTCTCCATCACCAAAGTTAACCCTAATGCAGTAGGTTAAATACTTTTTATTTGAAATTAAAATTTTCATTGTCTTATATACAGTCTCATATTAATAAAAAATGAGTTCAGGTCAGATTATTAATTATCCTGAGATCAATTTTGTCTGAGATATTAAATCTTACAGGGAATTCTACCTTCAACCTAGTCAAGTCCCCGGAAGTAAACAGGATTAATAGTGCATCACTCAGGGGACAGAGAGGTATTTCCAGTTGTCATGTAAAGAGGTTTAAGTATATACTTAACAGGTAACATGAGGCCTTGGGCATAAGTCAAATTATTGTACATTGTGCAAAGTCAAGTATTTTGCTCTTTGAGAAACAGTAACAATAAAAATGCTTGAACACAAAGACTGCTGCACATTTGTGGATTTGAAGTTAATGTAACATTGAATCCAGGTCATAGGATGCATTGAAGTAAACAGAATAATTTTTGTTTTTTTTTCTGAATGGTGTACGTGCTTCCAATCCTACAGATGTCCAATATCCCTCTGTTCTCCAGACTGTGTCCCAGAGGCATAAACAATTCAGAGAAATTAGTTCATTCATGTCCAAGATAACGACCATGGTAGATTTATTATCTTAGCAGTGATGATAATTGCCCCTCAATTTATTTTAAGGCTAGTATCCCTGAGAACTTGTATAATTTGCAGCAGAGAATTTCCATCACTGCAGTCCTTTGGCATTACTAATAATGGGAGTACTTAACACTTGACACATACCCACAGGGTTCTGAACAATGCCGGGAAAGTATAGACAATCCTGTAGGGAAGAAATTGTGACATGAGTGCAAGGTTAGTTGAGTTTTTCCTTGTGAATACAAGGAGTTTTAAACACAGGCAGAAGCCCTGAGTCCCTTTATGAAAAACTGGGCTATGGTATGGCCTGATGGTGGGGGTAAAATGGAGAAAAGGAGAGAAAGGGCGGGGGTGGGGGAGAAGATGTTCTCTCCAAGAGTGGCCTGGAGAGGTTCCACAAATACACAAAATGGGAGTGTGTACTGAGGTAAATATCAGGATGGTCCATAGGAGACCTGCATTTGCATCTACTGGACCAGGTAAGCAAAGACATAAAGGTAGGGTAATTTTGGAGAAAAACAAGTAGTCTAAATGGATTGCTGTGGAAGAGACGTTGTCTTCTTTCTTCTTAGTGGATGATAAGCAAATCACCACCAGATTTCAAAGATCCTTAAATTACTTTGATTCAGAAGCAGTGGAGAGGCAAGGAGTACTTTTGAGCAGAAGAGCAATGGAATCATAGCTCAGTTCCACCAAGGGAGGCATAGATGGTAAAAGACTGCGGAAGAAGATTTGAAAGTGAACAGAAGTTCATTTTAGGATATGCTAAATTGAGGGTGGTTTTTAAGGAATTTTTCACACCTTAAAAATATGGCTTTATGAAAAAAGTTCTGATCAAGAACTTATAAAGCTTTCAGCAATTTGCTTTCACCTGAGCAAAATGTAATTTCTGGTTCTGGTCTACTGGTCTCCTTCTTCAGTCTGCTCAAGCAAAAATCAACTCAACTGAAAAGAAGAAGAGGAAGGAGAAGGAGAAGAAGAAAAGGAAGAGGAAGAGGAAAAAAGGAGGAGGAGGAAATTGGCTACTTGGCTGAACTGACCAATCAATTCAATTCAATTAGATATCTCAGCAAAATCAATTACTGATTGTATCCCAGAATCCCGAGAGAACCACATCACAAAAAGTGGCCCTTTGTAAGTTGTCAAAGGCAAGGACATGGTGGTTTAAAATCTTTTTTGATAACCATAGTGGTCATTAATGCATGCTTTACAAAATGAAATGCTTTGATCTTTCTTATTTTCTAAGGAAATAAAAATTTATAGCAAAGAGATGGTCGAATCTTTTTTTAGGATAAATGCATCCATTTAATGATTCAGGAAGAGATTTTATTTCTTAAAAGGGTTGGTAGTATGAGGGATTCTTCCATCACATATTTCCTGATTCCTATAAGCAACAAGGTTTGTTGTTTGTTTGTTTTTTTAAGATTTTGTTTATTTATTTGACAGACAGAGATCACAGAGAAGCAGACAGAGAGAGAGGAGGAAGCAGGCTCCCTGCTGAGCAGAGAGCCCTATGCAGGGCTCAATCCCAGGACCCTGGGATCATGACCCGAGCCGAAGGCAGAGGCTTTAACCCACTGAGCCACCCAGGTGCCCCAAGCAACAAGGTTTTAAAATATCACACTTCCAAAAGCAAAATCCTTAATGCCAGGTTGAGGAGGCAAAATCTTCTCTGATTTTAAAAAGACTGTGGGAACTTGAAGTAGGGACATAAAACCCTCACTTCCTTAATAGTAAGTAAATATTTCTTTCCTAGAAACACTAAAGCCATGCTCAGACCTTGTGATTGTTCTTCTTTGTGTCAATTTTATTTTTTAAGATGTAACAGATTATCTTCCCTTTTCTTTTTTCCAGGTAATTATCTTCCCTTTTCTTTTTTCCAGGTAATTGGAAGTGTGAGGTATGTTTTAATTGAATAAGTGATTCCCAGTAGGAAGAAAACCTTGTTCTGGTGAAGCTTGTTATGGATTTAGTGTCAAATGCTACAGTTCTGGAGTAAAACTGCTTCTTTAATTAATGGTTTCCATCTCAAAATCAGAAAATACTAGTAATTTTTTTAAAGTCACAACTACTCTTTAGAGACTGATGCTTTACAAAGGCAGTGGAGAGAATTGGGTTTCAACAATGTAACCAGAGTTTCAGTTCAGGGCTTTGTTTTAGCCAGCAGAAAACTTACTTATTGAAAAAGGAATATGGATGTCTTTAAGTAATTCTTAGATTCCACTGTTTGCCAAGGCCTTACCGGCTCCAACATTCCCCATTATGTTATATTCAGCCACGTCACAAATATTTTTATTTACTGCCTATTACTAAGGCGTTTTAGTTTTCGGCTTCTAATGTTGTTCAATTTTAGAACCAACTGAATCCAGATGAACTGATCTCCAAAAATTTATTTCATAAGTCTGATTTTCTGAGTACAGAAAGAGAAGTACTACAGGAAAAGATTAAGCTGTCTTTTAAGTTACTTTATTAGGAGCATATTATTTCATATGCATGTGTGTGTGTGAATTGAAAACTACATTTTACTTCGTGCTTCTCCATTGCCAGCAGATATTCTGTCAACCCATAGACAAAGTTGTAGACATAATCATTACTGTACTAGCTTGATTTTAGGTAAAGTTAACACATACATATTTGAGTTATTTCTTTAAGTAGGTATAGATTACTAGGATATCCAGTTTATGAATCTGTAGAACATGAACAGAGTTATACAAAACCTTTAGGAATTAATTCCCAAAATTCTCAGAACATGAATTAGTAGAATTAATCCTGAACCATCTGAGCCAAGAGATAAGAGTCCCTTGGAACAGGGCCATTTCTTTAGGGTCAATGTTGAATACTCCTTGGCTGGACCAAAGTTTTGTTTAGAGTAGGTACACAATAAATAAGTGTTAAAAAGAAAATTGAATGAATCGATGAATGAGCAGGGCCTCCTTTTGCTCTGCCTCTGATCAGCTGCATTGCAATTCACTGCACCTCTTCAGGGGTGCAAACTAGACTCCTTGAGTAAATATCCCATGGTCAGATTTTGTTTGGCAAAGCAATATTTTTGGTTTTAACACCTTTAGAGGAGACATGCATTCTTCGGTTCTCTATAGAATTCACCACTCCCTGCTATTGCAAAACTCAATGGTTTCCCCAATTAGTTTACCTGCCTGGCTCCAGAATTCATCAGGATTTGAAAGCTAAGTTTCCCTAATACTCTTATTTTTGAAAAGCAAAATGAAATTGAACTACATGCTTATTGAGAAAGGAAGAATATTTAATATTTCTTGGCATTGCATCAAAAAAATAAAATCCCTACACTAATAATTGAATTACTTTATGAATTGAACCGTACAAGTAGCAGAAATAAAGTAACTTTTTTTCCTTAACAAAAAACTACATCCAGAATTGCCTTGTTACATGATGGAGTTTTCTCTTACTCATGAAACTATACATTGCTTTATTAACAATTTTTGTGTATAAACCATAGATGGCAGTATTTCAACTACATAGTTTAAGATAGTCTATGTGTGGTATACTTTGAGGGTATGTCCATGGACAACTTCTAAATATTTTGTCATTTTGGAGGCACATGACAAAATTCTTGTAGCTGAAATGAACTGCTAGGAAATTATAACTTAGTGTGAATTTCTACCAATAAAAAAATGTAAGTTGCATTCCCATAACAAAAAAGAGATCATCAAGTAGTTACTAATATTTTTAATACGTGACATCAAAGAATTGCAAAAAGTAGTTCATACTATTTTATTAAAGGCACAACAACAAAAAATTCCTATCATCTTTATCTACATATTCATGTATAAAACTACTAATATTTCAAGCCTTGCTTACCTTATTTCTTAACTATTCATATTTAAGCAGAGCAAGTAAAAATTTTTCCATAAAAAGTATATAATTCATATTTTTGCACATCAATAAAAATTTTCAGAGATAAAGAGGCACAGTGCTGAAGTTTTAAAATCTGTTTATATTTAATATACCACTTAATTTTCTTACCATTCACATTAACTGATTTCATGCATTTGACCCTGGTATATTATATGAAAAAAATTACCATCTTAAAACGGATCACACATGGATTTGAATATTCACAATTACAAAGAAAACATGGAACAGACTCATCAGCAAGAGTCTCCTTAGTTGATACAGTGTCCCTTACCAAAAAAATGCATTATTAATGCTGAAACAATTAAATTTCAGAAACATCAACCAAATTGCAGCTATAAAGCACTTAGCATGAAAAGCCACTAATTACTTATTTTCTTTGTAACAACATCTAGAACAATACAGGAGTACACACAGCAGTTGGGCTGGGGATAAACCCATTGTCTCTATAATTAAAGTTCCAGGCAGAGCACTGTCAGGAACATATTTATGACACAAACCTACTGGTCCACAGACTTAGAGTACAATGAACCAAACTGCACATGCTGTTGTTCTCTTTTGGCATTGACTTAGCTCTTACTTCTCGGTTTGATAAAGGGGTTCACGGTCTCCTGGCTGAGCATGGTGGAAGCTGAATGCTGTAAGACAACTGGAACCCATTTATCATGGGGCAGAAGCATCTCCTGCTAATGGAAATGGCAGATGTCCAGGCCTACCGTTCCAGTAACAGGAATAACTAATTTTTGTCAGCTACAAGGTGTTGAGCATGATAGTATTGTTTAGACTTGTTTGTTTTAATAGTGGCTCCTTCTCTGTTGTGTTAATATACTGCAGCAAGTCTTCCCAAAAAAGATAATTGTGAAAAGTTTCTGGATTTCAATAAAAAGATAAGTATGTCACTTAAAATAATGCAGGGAGAAAAATGTGTAAAGGGAATTCAAAGAGAGAGAGAGAAATCTTATAAATAGGAAGGATATATAAATATTTTCAATATATTAGAGTGAAAAAAATTAGTGGGCTCTGCAGTCTCATTGGTCAAGGTTTGAAATCCCTTCCATTTTTCTAACTATATAAACTTTGGCTAGCTAATTTTTGTGTGCTTGTTTTGGTTTGGATTGGTTCTTGGTTTCGTAACATAAACTGTAAAAACAAAAGCAGATTGCTGCGAGAATTAAACTAGGTATCAGAGAGCACAGTGCCTGACACATAGTTGGCATAGCTGGTACTTTTTGAGACAGCCCTCCCTGCCACCACTTCAAATAGTCATCTTCTGTCTGCCTCAACTTAATATATTATTTTAAAGCTTCCCAGGTTTCACAGGAAGAGGGAGGAAGCACTATCCTACTTTCTCCATTGAAAAATGGTGTGTAAATGAATAGCAACAGGAAATTCTCTGGCCCATACAAACTACCTGGTTTGAGCCTAGGTTGTGTCCACTGCTGAGAGTCAGATATGTCTGGCCATGTCTAATGGAGCATACAGGTGGACCAATCACCCCCCCCAAAAAAAATAATCAAGTCAAAAAATGGGCAGAAGACATGAACAGACACTTCTCCAAAGAAGACATACAAATGGCTAACAGACACATGAAAAAATGTTCATCATCATTAGCCATCAGGGAAATTCAAATCAAAACCACACTGAGATACCACCTTACACCAGTTAGAATGGCCAAAATTGACAAGACAAGAAGCAACAAATGTTGGAGAAGTTGTGGAGAAAGGGAAACCTTCTTGCACTGTTGGTGGAAATACAAGCTGGTACAGCCACTCTGGAAAACAGTGTGGAGTTTCCTTAAAAAGTTAAAAATAGGGCTACCCTATGGCCCAGGAATTGCACTACTGAGTATTTACCCTGAAGATAAAGATATAGTGAAAAGAAGAGCCATATGCACCCCAGTGTTCATAGCAGCAATGTCCAAAATCACCAAACTGTGGAAGAAGGAGAAATGTCCTTCAAAAGATGAATGGATAAAGAAGATATGGTCCATATATACAATAGAATATTACTCAGCCTTCAGAAAGGATGAATACCCAGCTTTTTATCAACATGCATGAGACTGGAGGAGATTATGCTGAGTGAAATAAGTCAAGCAGAGAAAGTCAATTATCATATGGTTTCACTTATTTGTAGAACATAAGGAATAGCATGGAGAACATGAAGGGGGGTGGGAATCAGAGGGGGAGACGAACCATAAGAGACTGTGGACTCTGAGAAACAAGTGAGGGTTTTAGAGGCGAGGGAGAATGGGGGGATGGGTTGGCCTGGTGATGGGTATTAAGGAGGGCACAGATTGCATGGAGCACTGGGTGTTATATGCAAACAATGAATCTTAGAACACAACATCAAAAACTAATGATGTACTGTATGGTGACTAACATAACATTATGTATATTTATGTATATATATTTGTATGGGACTTAGAAGCCTCATTGCGAGGCTACAGTGAGTCTGGAGATGAATAGTCATTGTGATTTGGTAAAGGAGGTTTGTCAGGTCAACCTGCATAGGGGCTGAAAAAACTCATGGATGGTCAATCATTTAGTCCAGGGGAACAGAGAGGAAGGCACAATGAACTGACTTGCTAACAGACCCAGGGATGGGAACGTTGATTCATTGTAGCTATCAATGACACCTGTCTGTGTTCTGGACCCAGGAACATGTTTGGGTTATAATTTAGAGAGAAAAAAACATGTAAGTAAAAATTGCAAGGGTTTTTCACATTGCAAAATTCTGATGAACAAGAGCAACCTGCCAAAAACTCTAAAACAATCTAACAGAGAGAAGAGAGACATTCCCTCCCAACTCACTGAGGATCCTACGCAATTTGGGCACTTGGAGGCCTGGAGGACGTCAGTCACAGGGCCTGACCAAGCAGGGGCAGCATCCCCCTGAGACCCTGGGGTCTGGCAGAAAAGCACAGAGTGGCACAAGAGGGCAGTGGTGTCAGGTTGAAGACTTTGCCTTTGCCTGGAGCTTAAGTAATAAAGGCTAGAGCAAGAAATGATAAATTCTGCCTGATCGTTGTTATTATTGTGGCCCCAATTCCAGCCCCAGGTTGGTGAAGTCTGGGCAAACTGGAGTTATAATTGCACATAATAAGCATGTGCTTCAAGCTTGATATTATATCCCTTGTCAGTTCGCCCTTTCTTTACTCACTCTAATTCTCCCCCTCCCCAAAAAAAGGGACCAAAAGAAAAGTGAAATAATTGAGGGTTTCTATGTTTTTAATTTTCTGTTTATATGACTAATTAAACTTCAAACTGTTCATCTCAAGTAACCCAAACACTGTTGTGGTTGTTATTTATCATCATAGAATTGTGTTTGTTTTTTGTTTTTTTTTTTCCCCCAAGTCAGGTATTCAGTTTATTTTATTCAGCAAAGAATCTGAATTACCAAGAAAAACAGAGTGGCTTGCAAAGTATTTTACTAGTGAGAAGAGTATAACCCACACTTTTCTGATCATCATCCAGCAAGCTGTCAACTGAACAATACAGCTTTTCAAAATGAGTAATTTTAAGCAGGAGCTTAAAACTCAGCAATTAGTTCTTTCTGGTAGGGTTTTGTTTATTAACGTTGAAGGTGCAAAGTCTGGTAATATATTACCTTTTACATTACATTTATTTTTACGGTCTCCCTCATTCACTCTAACAAATCTTGCATGTGAAGGATATAAGAACACAAATACTTCAGCTGCCTTCGGATTTCTCCTGCCTTATGTTTTATTCAGTCAATCAACTTGGCTGACATTCTGTATTCCTAAAATACAAAGATGTACAGTGATCCCGCAGGCAGCTAAGAAGGGCACACACACCCTCTAAGCCCCAGAATATATCAAGGAGGAACTGACTCACACCAAAAAGCCTCACATCCTTTACATTCTTTAAAGTCATAGGGTGACATTTCTCATAGTATCTAAAGCCCTTAGAAGATGCTGAATTAGCAGCACTACTTAATGAGGATTAGGCTAATGTGACAGAAAATGTAGGACACCTTCTCCATACCTCCTCACTTTAATTTTAATCTGATATCCAGTAGCTAAAGGTAAAGGAGTGAGTGACCTTTATCAGCAGCTCTGAGTCACCAAGTTGACAGAGCAGAATTGCTCTTCAGACATCAGAGTAACCACAATGCATGATGTTGATAGGGGTCAGATTGCCCAAGATATATATTTTCATTCACCTCCTTGGAGACTGGACCTGACAAAACTATAATAGCTTATTGAGTTCTAAATGACAATGACATACTGGGTATTTTCAAGCACTTTTATTTTTCTTACTTTCCATGACTATCTAGAAAAGAAAGCCCATTATCCCACAAAATAATAATCCTGCCACATTTCAAAATAATTTTTTCATAGCACATAATTTTATAATACAGTGCGTCCCTTCCTCTATGTTGCAAATACATATAAAGGATACAGTTGCTTTTCCACAAGTTTAACTAGAATCTATCTGGAGCTCATTCTATAGAAAAAGGCATCATAAATCTAGATCAGGATCCAGCAAACTTTTTCTGTAAAGGACCAGAGAGTAGATAGTTTTAGCTGTGTAAGCCATAATGTCTCTATCCAACTACTCAATTCTGTTCTTGGAGCATGAAAGCAGCCATATTATATTAACAAATAGGTTCAACAAACAAACAAAACAACAAACAAACAAAAAAAAAGCAGCCATATTATATTAACAAATAGGTTCAGCTTTCTTCCAATAAGACTGTATTTGGACACTAAAACTTGATTTTATGTAATATTCATGTATCATGTAATATTCCTTTATTTTTTCACAGTATTTTGATAATTATGAAAACCATTCTTAACTCAGTGCAAAAACAGGGGGTTGGCCAGATTTAGTCCAAGGATATAGCCTAAATATCAAGTTTTAAAAAAGATATTCTGAACCTTCATCTTTCAAATTCTCTAAGCTTTTGATAACATTTAATGATTCTGACATTTGAGTATTTGTAGAATTTTTTAACCTACTGACACTTAGGGCCTAGAAGAACACCAGGTCTGTCTCAATGTTAAGGTGCTTATGAATCACCCAGATCTCGTAAAAATGCAGATTCTCATGCAGCAAGTCTGGGGTAGGACCCAGATCCTGCACTCCTTAGAAGTTCCCCAAAAGCAAATGCCCATGCTTTTGGTCCCTGATCCATACTTTGAGTGCTAAGACTTAATTCAACCAAACACTCTAAGGAAAGGCAATTCAATCAAATAAGGACTTACTGAAGATCAACTATATCCCCACTTCTGTGCTAGATGCCAAAAGAGTTTCAGAAAAATATAAGACAGCTTACAATGTAGATAAATACACGTGAAACAGGGTAATAAATAAAGAAGGCTAAATTAAGGAGATTTTTAAGGAACAAGGGAGCTCAGAGAAACAGAATGATGCATAAAATCCAGGAAAGCACAAGAGAATAGATAACCACAAAGAATGACGTGAACCACAAAGAATGAATAGTAAAAAAGAGAAAGGAAAAGCTTAAGACAACATTAGCAAAGGTAATTGGTGGGTCTAGAGTGTCTGGTAAGGAAATAATTGCAGGAAGCCAACTGGTTAGAAGGGATGGTATCTGAAGTCATTACTTAGATTATATGTTTATTTTGGGAGGCTTGGGGAACTGTTAATGGAAATGGAGAGGAGGTTTGCCAAACCCCCCAATAAGACATCTCTTGGTACTGCTCTAGAGGCACCTCACAACAAATCTCCTAAAGGTTTGGCCTCTTGCAGAATATTCCTTTAGGAACATGATTAGTTATCCTATGTTATTATGGTTGAGTTACAGTAGAAGCCAAGGCTTCAGCCATTTACTGTGGGAAATGACATACTTCAACTTTTCAGTACTAAGTATATTTATCAGGGCTGCCTCTCCTAATAAGAAAGGATTTAAGTATTGCTCTCTGTCATTTTAGCAAATTTTTGCCTGACATCCCACTTTTAGAAACTGCTTATTTTAAATTAAGACCATGTCTCTCAAATTTGGAATACACAGCAGTATACAGAAAGTACAGAAAGTTACATGGAAAAACAAAAAATGGTGCCTCTTCCTGGCATGTCAATGGCATTGATTTAGTGAAAGTAAAAGTTTAAACAATTTAACTGCAATCCAAAATGTTATTTTTATGGTAAACAAACATGGATATATTAGGAAATAGAATGCAAAAGCCATATGATTTCTTTTTAAATGATGAATCAAATTCTTTCAAAGAAATGGGGACTTAAACATAAAGCTTTAGGCTCCACTTTGAGACACTGTGAGAGTGTAAATTCACTCCCTCAACCTTCAGGAATTTTTTGGTAAAAAACCTCTGAAAAGGTTTGAATTGATGTCCACCTCTGAGTACTATATAAGCAGTTGAAGATAAGGAACAAGAACACAGATAACAATTTAGCTGGATCTCAAAAAAAAAACATCCTGTGAGTGAAAAAGGTGTGAAAGTGAATGAAATTAGTACACAGTGTATCATTTACATAAATTAAAATACACTCAAATAAAAAATGCATAATCTACAAAAATGCAAATGAAAGGACACACGTTTAATACACTCGAGTGGGTACTACTGAAGTACGGGAAATGGAAATGTTAAAAGGCCAAACAAATAAGTAACAGAAAAAGACCTTGCATGTGTAATGAATTAAATATTACAATTAAATCAAACCTCTGCACTTGAGGCTCAAGAACTAGTGGGCTACATCATCTGCAATTATGAAGCTTTTCTTTTTAATTGAAGGCAGTTTTAGATATCTGCCATTAAATCTTCATTAAAAGCTAGGTAAGTGTTATCAGAGAAAGTTGTGAGAATCTGAAATGATAGCACCAGAAAAAAAGAAAAAGAGAAGAAAGAAGAAAAGAGAGAGGACACAACAAAGTAACTAGAACTTATTTTGAACCTAAATTTTTTCATGTATATGGGCTAAGTCTTTCCTGTGCATGATCTGAGATAAATTCTATTATTATCTCCAGTTGACAGATGAAGAAACTGAGGCTTAGTTAGAGAGGCCACAAAGGAAATTGAAGACCACCCAGTGCAAGGGGAAGTTTTAAAACTTCAATCTGTCTGCTCCATGATCCAAAATCCTAAACACTGCTGAACACTGATTAGTGCGGGAATTATCTGAGGGTAAGACAAGGTCTCCACCAGGGTGGAGATATGGACCCAGAATAGGGAGAGGATTGCTAAAGGAGGGCACATAGAAGGGATATGGAGGGAGACAGTGAGAAGGCACTGAGAAGATAACACGTCTCACACCTTTGTCCTTGAAGTTTATGATGGCTTTTTTTGAAGTTTATGATGGCTTTTCAAGTTCAGCTATAATTCATATACAGTTACTTATGAGCAACTAAATATCATTATTTCTTCAGTGCATTCATACCAAACATTTATACAGCAACCTCTCTTTAAAAAAGAAAATTGAGGGGTGTCTAGGTGGCTCAATCAGTTAAGCTCTGCCTTCAGCTCAGGTCCTGATTCTGGAGTCCTGGGATCCAGTCCCCTGTCGGGTTCCCTACTCGGCAGGGAGTCTGCTTCTCCCTCTCCCTCTGCCCCTCCAATCTGCTTGTGCTCTCTATTGCTCTCTCACTCTCAAATAAATAAATAAAATCTTTTTAAAAAATGAATTTGAGGGACGCCTGGGTGGCTCAGTTGGTTAAGCGGCTGCCTTCGGCTCAGGTCATGATCCCAGCGTCCTGGGATCGAGTCCCACATCGGGCTCCTTGCTCAGCAGGAAGCCTGCGTCTCCCTCTGCCTCTGCCTGTGCTCGCTCGCTCTCTCTCCCTCTCTCTCTGACAAATAAATAAATTTTTTTAAAAAAATGAATTTGAGACCATGTGAGAAAAACCTCGGTCATTTAATTGAGAAAATCGGTTGTTTTTGCTGTTTTCATGGGGATTTTTTAAGAACAAGTGCTTGAGGCTAATACTCAAAGTTCAGGGTGCCCAGCCTTTGGTTTTGTTGTTTAGAATAACTCCTTAAGCTTGGAAAAATAGCCTAGTGTCTATACTTCCATTCCTTAAAATTCTTAAGCAGAGAAATTATAATCACTTGTTAAGGGAAGGAAAGGATCAAAGAGTAAGTGTTTGTATGGTGCTTTGATGAAGAAAGCGTTGTGTATTAACACTCTCTGCCCAGAGCTCTGGCAGCATTTTCTTCTCTCCCACTCTATGCCAACCTCAACCCTGACTCAGAATTTCAATTCCTTGTTCGTGATGACAGCCACTTCCGAGAATCTACCTGAAAGACCACCATGAGGTCTCTCCCTTTTTCAAGAGAATCAATAGTGTTTTCACTGCTTGTGATGTAGCTGCAGTCACAGGGCAGTGGCGTGGGATTCAGCAGAGCACTTAATTAAGTCAGTGTGTCTCCATTTAAATTCAGTTTGTGGGTTTCTGCTTTATCTATGTTAACAATCACATCAGTTGGTCCTTAGAAAGAATGTTGTATTGAAACTTCTGCAGCATGCTCATCAAACAATTTTGGCTTGAATGTGGGGTGGTGTTTTTTTGGAAGGGAGAGTCATTCTTCTGTTTCTGTTTTTGTTGCTAATGAGCACCATTTGATATCCAAATGCCACATGTGTTTTTTAATTCTTTTGGAAAAAAAAATTTACATTGCCTGGAATAAATGGTATAGAACTCCTTAAGATTTGAGAACTGCTAAAAATATCTGATTTAGAAAGCCTAACTTTCTAAACTTGAAGAAGAACAATATCTAGCAATGAACAAAGGAAGGGTAGCAAAACACTGTTTTTTCAACTTGTTTAAAATATTTGACACAAATCTTTAAAAAAATCATTTTTGTATATTTCTATGCTAGAAAGAAATACAAGGCCCATTTAAAATTCTTTAATTGATAGTGACATTTTATTCACAGTGTGTCTATGATTTACTTAAAAAATTTCAGACTTCTTAGAGTAAAAACATGAACTAAAGGCCAGCATATACTCAAAACAAAGTAAGTTCTATTTTTTAATAATATGTATGGCCAAAAATAATACTTAATGGATTGCATTGCATGAGAATATTAACATTCAGTATTTCGCAGGGAAAAAGAAAAAAGGCAAGCAGATTTTGAATTGACACTTCTGAAGCATTTGTTACTTCTGTCAAATGTGAAGTGAACAGGGCTAATCATAATTAAAGTCGCACATTTAGCTAATCCGAGAACATCATTCTGAAATAACAAATCAGTGGTTCACCCGTCTATCTCCTGTTTCCCCAACATCTTACACTTAACATCACAAGTGCTTCAAGTTGAGCAGAATGGAAAGCTATTGGCAATGACTGACATTTATGCATTAAACATCTACACACATGAAATAATTCTCCCGTTATTTCTTTAGTGACTCAACCGTTCATGTCAATTTGCTTTCCTTAATTGCTTTTTTGTTTAGTTTCCAGGATTTTTTCAAGCTATTCATAGTATAAAGCAATGTTTGAAGATGTTTGTCATCTTAAATGCTCCTTTTTTCACTTGGTTTAACACTTAAAAGTAGAAAGAAATTTGGACATATTAACTAAACTGTGTGGTTTTAACAGATTTAATTAAAAGGATATTGCTTGGGGACTTAACCATTCACTCATCCATTCATCCATCCAACAAATTTTTTTTTGAGCACTCACTATGGCATTTTACTAAGACAATAAAACATGATTCCTACCCTTAAGGATTTCCATATCTAGGAGAAAAAAATATGTGAACAATAATTACAATGAAGTCTGTTTGTGTCATATTAGACTTGTACATAGCATAGGAAATAGGAATGAAAATTCCAGCAGTTTTAGGAGAAATGGTTAAGAGGTTTTTGAATGTAATAACTCAACCTATATATGTAGTGTTTTTTCCTAGGATATAAAAATACTGTTTTTCATCCTCTCTCTTAAGATTCAACTCTGACTTCAGAAAATGAGATTCTAAAAGTGAAGATTATAAGGAGTTGTAGCACTCACAAAGAACCCTCTCAAGGAGGTTATTGCAATTGACCTTTCTACTTTACCTTTTTGACATCCCCAAATAGTTTTTTTCCATTCATTTGAAGATAAAGAAAATGGCCCTACCTTCAAGATCCTCAGTTTAGCTAGAGATTCCTACACAGCTATTCATAATATATTTATGAATGCAAAGAAATATAAAAACACAAGGGAGAAATATACTTTTTCAGGATGAAAAGACAAATGTGAGTAATTTGGTAAAGCTAGAATATAGATTACATGAGAAGTAAAAATGTGAGATGAACCCGGGAAAGCAGATCAGAACGAGATATAGGATCTTGATTGCCAGGGTAAGAGATTTCTACTTTATTCCATAGTTATCTAGGAACAATCAAATATTTTTAATGACTGGAACGATGTCATGGATGCCTTAAAAAGATAATTTAAGTGGAAAAGTATAGGGTAAATGGAGGAATTAAGAGTTCGGTGTATGAAAGCACAAGGAAGCTCTTGTGATAAGGCACTAAAAAAGATCAGTACAATAAGAACAGAAGAGTAGAGAATTTGAGAGACATTCCTAAAGGAGTGAGGGTAGCTGGTGGTGTTCAAAGAGGTTGATGCATCCTTCAAATTCAGGTTTAGAGATCATTCAGGTAGACCAGAAATCTCTGTAGCTGAGCCAGTTCCCTGTGGAGCAGGTTAATACAGCACTCAAAGTAGAAATGATAGGAATCTACTCTACAGAAATGGCCAGCACTTCATGGTTTTGAGGAAGCACATGAAAAATTATAATAGTAACAACTACTCTCCTGAATGCTTGGGATGTCCTGGATACTATGTTAACTGCCCCATGTACATTATCTCATAGAATCCTTATAAGAAGGAATGACTCACCCCCTCATTCTACTGATAAGAAAACCTATGTACAGATAAAGAAATAACCTGTTAAAATCCCATGCTAGCACACAACCCAGCTGGCCTTGAAAACCTAGATCTGTCTGACTCTAACACAGGGGTTGTCCGTGGACCAAATCTGGCTTCCCATCTATTCTTGTAAATAAAGTTTATAGAAGCATAGCCATGCCCATTCATTTACATGTTGTCTATGTCTGTTTCCATACTACTTCCACAGAGTTGAATAGTTGCAACAAAAACCATATGGCCCACAAAGCCTAAAATATTTACCATCTGACCTTGACAGAAAAAGTTTGCCCACCTCTGCACACTCACCCATAACACACTCACCCATAACCATTAAACAAATATATATTGAGCACCTTTTATGTTCCAGACACTAGGCCAAACACTATTCCCTCTAGCCATTCAGGCAAATTATAGAAGTGACAACAGGAATGCTCCTGACTCTAAATACTTGCATGTTAATAAATTGCCCATCTTGACACTCCTCATCTTGAATGCCACTGCTAGGCAGACCAAACCATAGAGAAAAGAGAGAGCAGTGGTTTCACTATGGCTCCTGTGCTTGGCCCAATACATGCAGCAAGCCCTTGAGATTTGCAAGAGATGCCACCCAAGTCCTTCACAGATCCTCGACTGTCAAATAGAACTATGGCAAAAATTAAATTGCATCATGTATGATTGAACAAGCAAAATGACTCCTGTAGATCAATAATGGTCCTATAAAAACAAAGTTACCAATGAATTTGTTAAGTAAAAAAAATTAACAAATTATATTCTGTTTAATAGGATATTGCCATGGGACTCTCGATTTCAATAGATCAGAAGTGCCTGTACTTAGACAGCAAAGTGAGTGTGAGTGGATTCTGCCAAGGATCCAAATTTACAAAGAAATGTTCAGAGCCTATTTCCTGACTCTTAACACCCTTCACCCATGAACTGTTCACCCATTCCAAGACATGGTACAGGAGAGGGAAGTGGGGGAGAGGGGCTTTAGTGAGGGAAAATGCTTCAGACAGCCATGTTGTCCCACCCTCTTCTCACATCACATGAGTTGCCACTACCAGGGACCTAAAAGGAGCCTCTAAAAATGACTTGAGGGAAAGAGTCAAATCTAAACACTGACTATACCCAGAGACCACAAAAATAATATATTAGGTACCAAGTTCAAGTTCAGTACAAGAAAATTCCTGCCCTCTGTTCTACATGTAATAAGTCACTCTAACCTAACACAACAGCAACTTTATTATGCTCATGGATTCTGCAGGTCATGAAATCAGAAAGGGCACAGTGGGGATCTCTTACTTCTGCTCCATGTTATCTGGACCCTCAGCTGGAAAGACTTGAATAACTGGGGGTATTTGAAACATTATTTCTGCTACACTTGAACAAGACAATCACAAACCTTCCAAGATCTGAAGGTACTGCAACTGTACCCTACCCCTGAATGGGAAGATTAGCAAAGAATTTGTGGCCATGTTTTTAAAACTCCTACACCCTTTTCTTCCCTCTCTTCTCGTGCATGCATCCCAGATGGCCCTGAAACTTTCTTTACTCAGCTAGGATAGGAGTGGGGAAAGAGAAAGAGAAAAGGGCTGCCCTCCTCTCCTACTGTAGAGGACCTGTTCCCATGCATCTGGCTGGGGGAATATAAAAGGTTTGACTTCAAACAGATTCAGGGTTTTGATTATTACCAAGAGCAGGATGTTCTAACTTCTGAAGTGAAATGGCCAATTAGCCTAGAAAAAAAAAACAAGAAAAGCTGGGGAACATCACCAAGTTTTCATCCAGAAATGAAATTTATAGCAGAAGTGAGAGATAAAAATAAAGTCATGCTTTGGTCACATTGTAGTAAGACTTTTTCATCAATTTGGTTACATATATCACTAGGTAATATGAACCATAATCTTACCTGAAACTATAAAACTGCAGAATGAGTATAATGAATCATGATGGTACTTGTTTAGTACAAGCAGTCTGGGAACGAAGAAGACCACATTGAAATCCATCTACCTTTATAGCAAGATGAAATCAGGATATCGAATTTCAGCAGGGCCCCCAACCCTGTGGCAAGTCATTGGTATAAAAAAGTGGTGAAATAAAGAATACAGAAGTTAAAGGAGACCTTTGAGAGGCAGAGATTGAGGGATGAGCCAAGGGAGCACTAACTAGAGGAAAAAACATGATGACTGGCAGCCTTTTTCTCCTTGTATATAAGTCTCAGACCCTCCAGCAGTTTTGATTGGAGAAGTGACATGATGTGATTAATGTTTCAGAACTGTTATCCTGGCTGCTGTGTGGAAAGAAGTGGTGGGGGGGGGGAGTTAGAGAGGTGAGCAAAGATGGAAAAAGTGAAGGAATCATGGAAATGGTTCAGGTGAAAAATGATGGTGGTTGGCAATAAGTGGTAGCAATGCGCTTAATGAGAAGTGATGATAATGAAAATATTGTGATGTAGTCAGAATATGGATATACATTGAAGAGAGAGCTAAAGGACATAGTGATTGGTCAGATGAATGGTGTGATGTGTGAGACACTCTAAGAAAGAATTGAATGTGGGATGAGCAATAGTATTGCTCCTCATTGGGTAAGTCAGTCTAAGCTTTGGCCAATGTGAAAATCCTTAGGTAAACCAGTTCAGTTAATAATAATATTCATAGTTGGGCGCCTGGGTGGCTCAGTGGGTTAAGCTGCTGCCTTCGGCTTGGGTCATGATCTCAGGGTCCTGGGACGGAGCCCCACATCGGGCTCTCTACTCAGCAGGGAGCCTGCTTCCCTCTCTCTCTCTGCCTGCCTCTCTGTCTACTCTGTCAAATAAATAAATAAAATATTTAAAATAATAATAATAATAATAATCATCGCAATTAATATTTTCCTAGTAGTTTTACAGGTTAGAGCACCATTCCATAAATCCCTTCACTTGGTCCCTGAAATAATTCTGACTATAGTCATTAAGTTCATGCCAAATAAATAAATTTTAGTCTTCAATAGAGAACATAGAGCCAGAAATGATTAGAAAGTTTTGCTTTCTCTCTGCCCTCTCTCAACATGATATTATTTTCCCTGAGTTTGAATCCATCTCTCTTTTTTTTTTTCCAGCTTATTCCAAACATCCCTTTCAGGACTTTTGTAGTTATTAGCATTTCTCACAAAGTCTTGCTAGACTTCAGCCTTCCTGACCCTGTTCTTTAGATGTGGGCCACTCTTTTGTGTTTGTCCATGGCATGTGCCTCTTTGGTACATGATCATTTTATGTCTAAGCTCAAAGAGCTCTCTACACAGACACATTGATCTCTCTCAATGTTTCCTTAACTTCCTTCCTGAGATCAACTATGATTGTACAGTCAAAAAATCTTGTCTTAGAACCTTTCATTTCTATTTATTATATTTGCCCATAGACACCTTCAATATTTTCTCCAAGGTTTCAGACACTGCTTTCTTAAAGTTGTGGGGTATTTTTTAGTCTTGTTAATTCATTGTTGAATTAGGTAACATATCGTTAACTTTTCTCTAAATCACATTTCTTTAAGAAGATAACAAGAGCACATTTTACTATGCATATAAATATTTCTGTTACTTGCTATTTCATTTTGTTATGGTTTCTAACAAATGATTATATTTGCTCTAAAAGACTATAATTGGATTCTATTGATAACCGGTGAACAACTGTCAGATTCCAAGTTTGCTATTTATATTGACACAATAATACACACACACACACACACACACACACAGTTAAAAGCAAAGACTTTAGAGAAATCAAACTGATTTTCCAAAACTAGCAACGTTACTAATCAGGATAGCATTCAAATAACTGTAATATTTCTTCTCCCAGGTTTTCTTTCTACATAACAAAGTTTTGTTTTGTTTTTTAAGATAAGCCATTCTGAAATAATGTTCTACCCCTAGTAGAGTGTTAACAAGGGTGTCTGCTCTTGCATTCCAATCTCATTTCAACCTTCATCAAGCTAATTCAATACTCAGTATTTAAGGTTTCCTTGTTATCAGCTTTCATACCCAAAAACTCTAGGAAATTCTGTGACCAGTGTTAATGATCACATGTCCCAAAATTACATTATATGCCTAAATTTCCTTTATCTTTTATTCAAATAAACCACTTAAAATATTTTCATCCCTAGGTATTTTGTTGCCCGGTTACCTCTTATATTTGGGGTTTTTTTTTCTCCTGTTCTTTTTAGATTTTAATTCTTTCCTATGCTTTGGGAGATTCACATGTGTTTGTACTCATCCTTTATCCACAAATAAAAAAATTTCTTAGTCCTTTGAGTTCAAGAACTTGAGATGCCATGTCAATAAATAACTGAGATACATTAACTTTTCAAATCCTCCCTTTTTTATTTTCTCAAAAATACTAAAAAAGGTAGTTGTGAGTTCCTGTACTTTCCTCAAGCAGATTTCCAAAAGAAAACAATGTCTCCTAAAAGATGCTTATTTTCAAAGTTACAATTTGATATTCCCTAGGTACACATATATGTGTGTGTGTGTATATATATATATATAGAGAGAGAGAGAGAGAGAGTACTATGGCTTTGAGTTTCTAATACCTAGTAGTAACACATTTTTGTGAGATTTTCCTTCCATTTATTTTAAAATACAGTAAAAATAATTTGACAGAGAAACTAAACGATCTTTTTTAAAAATACCTTCTACTATTACAGTTCCCTTGAAAATGGGCAAGTTATAGATAGGCAAAACTTAATAACCAATAACTCAGGATTTCTGCTCTCTTTCTGAAGCACAACTGTCATAAAAATATACTCTGCACTTACAGATACTGTGAGTAATCGATTATAAATGACAAAGAGGAAAATGGATATACTCCCTAGCCAAGCATTTTCATCATTAACAATAATAGAAATGTTTCCAACAAGCCCTTGGGAATTGCTAGTGCTCAGAACGTGAAAATAATGGCTCATAGATGGGCCTAACCTGGCAGGAAAAGGGCTAGGACTTTTTTTTTTCCTTCTTAAATGATGATTACATAAAAATGGCTCAAATATTCCTCTCAATGAAACATTTGTGATTCCTGCTCATAGAAACTACATCAGGAGACAAGCTGCTGTTTCAGGAATAAATAAATAAATAAATAAATAAAGCAAGTAAGTAAGTACTTTGCTATAGACATTCATGGTATGAACCCTTTGGGGCTAAGTAACTGTGCTAAAAAGGTAGTGCCTTAGACTTAATTATGGTAGTGCTCTCTCTGCTATAGGTCAGTTACTGGATAATTTGACTCCCGTTCAATGCTTTGAAACTAAACCCATTCATTATCTCTGTGACAAAAGAGAGTTTGGGGGCAGAGGAAGAAGTTTCATGCTCAAAAGTTGCAAGGTTAGTTTCCAGGAAGTTCTCTACCTGTTTTCCTCCTCTTCCAACTCTTCCATGTTACCTCAGTGACCTGCACTATCTCTTTAAGACTCAAATACAGCAATAAGGGCCATGTTACTAAATGTTGCTCTTACTCAACTGTAGTTCCTCCACAATATCTTTTAGTTCAGGACCTCATTCTACTCAAACTATTGAGAACCCAAAGAACTTTTGATTATGTGGGTTATAGCTTTGGAGATTTACTGTGTTTATAATTACAACTGATATTTTTAAATATTTATTAATGTATTAAAGCAAAAAATACATTGCTTATCAATATAAATTACACATTTTTTATGAAAAATAACTATATTTTCCTCAAAAGAATTAGTCAAATGAGTAGCATTAGTTTACATTTCTGGAAATAACCTCAACATCTAGCTTGCTAAAAGACAGTAGGATCCTTATATTTGAATTCTGTCAGTTGTAATATCAGCTTCTATCAGATACTCATGAGAAACTGAGAGTGAAAATGGGCAAATAAGATCTTAGGATTATTATGAAGATAGTTTGACCTCACAAACTCCCATAGAGTTCTTTGGAACTCTCAAGGGTCAGTGGATCACATTATGAGAACTACTACTCTACAGAAAGTCTATTACTATGGAAATAAGATTGAGAATTCAAACTGTCTGTGGTAGAACCAGGAAGTCAGTTGAAGGAAAATGGGAGAAATTAAAAAATTATGTGCAGGAATACAAGTTGACAAATGGCATAACTTTGTAAAGTGTGGTAGGTAATGATCTACAGCTCATAACGGACCTGAAGTTGAACTTCACTTAACCGTGGAGACTTGCTTCTAATTAACAGACAGGCCAGTGACTCAAGTTACAAGGGCCTACAGAGATCATCTTTTATCATCTTTAATTTTTTCATTTTAATTATACTAATATTGGGACCCAATCAGAGTAGAGACTTTAACAAGATAGGAGAACTCAAGTTTCCTAGTTCCCAATAAGCATTTCTTTATTCTGTATGATGCTTCAGTACTGAAAAGCAACATTTTAAATACGGCCAGCAGTGGCTAATCCAATTGTTCTTAACACTTGAAGGTGGGGTAGTTAGTGACTTAAAACATTTAATAAAATCTAAGAATTCATTCCCCAGAAAAATATACTCAAGCACATACACATAGATCCCTGAAGCCCAAGCATGAACTAACTAGGGCTCAATGTAGCCCTAGTTAAGAACCTCCAGGCCACTTTAAAAACACACAATTCTGAGGTCCATAGTTTTGGGAAGTGAAAAATTAGAAAGCAATTAGAAAATTAGAAAAATTAGAAAGCAAAGTGTAATGAAAGTTATAGGAGCTAATCTTATTTATTTAATGGGCCAAATTCTCTTAATTTCACATGGATTAATACAATATCAAAAGGACAAATGATAATGATAAGCCTCTTCCAAAGTAGGATTTATTCATTCATTCACAAATATTTTAAGTGCCTACTGAATGCCACGCCTTTTTCCTAGGTCCCAAAGATAAATGGTGAGAATAACAGACATATTCTGTACCATGATGGAGTTTCCAGTCTAGTGAGCGAGACAGACATTAAATAAGAAAACAATATATCTCAAGAATAAAATTATTAAACCTTTCCCACCTAAACTCTCAGCTTCTATAGCTTCTCCGCATTGCATACCAAGAAGCTCAGATCGTACCAGTATGACCTCAAACACCATCCACCCACAATTCCAGAAGCTAATTAAGACAGTACTTCAGTCACTATGTGGTCAGTAATACAAGCTAAGAAAGTAAAAATATTTTTTTTTCTTTCAAGTATAATGATTTATTTGCCCATAGAGCACTTCTTTAGAATGTCTCCCATCAAGACAGGCCTATGGCTGTGTCTTCTTTTATGACAAAAACCCTTTCCAAAAGAAATCTTTGGACTGCAGCCTAACTCAGAAGTAGCTGACTTCCCTGACTCTCTTTTTTCCTAAGACTGGGGTCTCTCCATGCTTCATCTGATAGTAGAGTGATGCGATCTGAAAGGCCAAGATCAAGATGTGAGTCTAGAATAGTACTGTCCAACAGAACATTCTGTGATGATGGAAATGCTCAGTACAGTATCCACCAGATATATATGGCTATTAAGCATTTTAGATATGGCTAATGTGGCTAAGAAAATGAATTTTAAATTTATTTAATTAAAAAATAAATTTTATTTGATTTTTAAGAAATAAATTGTAATTAATTTTTGAAGATTAAATAGCCACCTCTGGCTAGTGGCTACCATGTTGAATAATGCAGAGAAAGGGGAACATCGAGGCCTAATCAGTCTGTTTCAGGCTATAAACATAAAAGAAGTCCTTTCGGTTCACAATATTCCTTCCCAGCTCACAAAATCTATATTCAATTTCACTATGGAACATTCACTACACAGATCATATTCTGGGCCATAAAACAATTCACAGTCTATTTTAAAAATTGAAATAATACAAGGTATATTCTCTGACCATAAGAGAATTAAACTAGTAATGAGTAAGAGAAAAATATTTGTAAAATATTCAAGTATCTATAAATTAATATACTTCTAAATAACTCATGGATCACAGAATAATCAGAAAATATCTTAAAGTGAATAAAAATGAAAACACAACATATGCAAATGTATAGCTAAGGGTGGCTTAGAGTGAAATTTATAGCATTAAAGCTTATATTGGAAAATGAGGTTTTTGGGTTTTTTTTTGTTTTTTTAACAGTTTTTTAAAAATTTTTTTAAGATTTTTATTTATTTATTTGAGATAGAGATTACAAGTAGGCAAAGAGGCAGGTAGAGAGAGAGTGTGGGGAAGCAGGCTCCCTGCTAAGCAGAGAGCCAGATGCAGGGCTCGATCCCAGGACCCTGAGATCATGACCTGAGCCGAAGGCTGAGGCTTAACCCACTGAGCCACCCAGTTAAGCTTCTACTTTAAGAAAGAAATAATAAGAGTAAGTTAAACCCAAGCATAGAAAAGAAAGAAAGTAAAAAATAACAAAAGTCACCAAAATTGAAAATAGTAAAGAGAGAAAACAAATAACATCAAAGATCTACTACACCTCTACACCCCTTCCCCAAAACCTACTTGTCTGTGAAAACTAAGTATAACTCAGATGTGATTACTACTGGTATCCAAAGGAGCCCATGGCTTTTCCCTAAAAGTAGTTAAAAAATATGATAATGTTTCTTCCCTCCAAGGTAATATAGATGAAAGACTGGCCTCATTTACTATAGGTAAAATGATGGAGCCTTTGAAAATTCACCTCCTGACAATGGATCAGCAGTTCATAGTTTATTATCTCCTATAATTTAATACATATCAACAATATGTACTTTAATCAGCTTTCTTGGAAACTCTTCTAGGGATGAGGTATCAAATCAAATCCTTCACGTAAGAACAACTTGGAAATGGCAGAAAAATAATAAATCTCAAAAAAATAATAAATCTCCAACAAATTTGGAATTTAGCAATAATAAACCACAATGCCCCTGTATTTGGTCATTTCAAAAGGGAGAGATAATACAGGTGTTTAAAAAATTATTAAAGAAAACAATTTATATAATACAAACAAACTCTATTTAACACTTCATGGAATGCAGAATCTCAGAGAAGTGGAAAATGTGGCAGAAGGTAAGAAGCTTGTACAGGATAAAGAATAAAGAACAAGAAAGAGAAAAATAGAAAACATTTGATGGCTGGGGCTACACCATCAGCCTTGCTGGATAAGAAGGAACAAGGCTGAGTAAGAAAGAACAAGGAAGTAAGTATAGAGCCCAGAGTTGGCTTGGTATTTGGGGTTGGCTGACTGAATTTCTAGTCAAGAGGAGCATTAACAGGGACACAAAATTTACCCAATTTTGGTTTTCTGATGTGGCTAAAGGAGTAGCTCCATATTAGGCCTAGTAGGTTGTTTCAGTAGTCCCCCACCCCCAACACCACATTTTGATCACCCTCCTGACCATTCAAGAGGATTAATCACAAATGTCAGTCTTTGTGTGACTCTCAGCTACTCTTGTCTCTCCAGATCTTAGCACAATATTCACAAGAGACACTGTCAGGCTCCTGTTCTTAGACCTGATTACATTCTTCTGTTCTCTTTTGTTGTTGCGATTGGAGAGAGACTGTCAGCTAGCTAATGGCTGTTCACATACATTTAAAACTTTTGAGAGAATACAGCATATTAGGAAAACAATAATAATTTCAGCAGCAAAACAATGCCCATGGAGCGCTCTCTAGAGCCAGGGACCCCATGACCCAAGCCGGCTAGAATCAAGTAAGTCAAGAAACGATCCTGAAGACCAGAATACTTCTTCAAGCCAGTTGGACTATTTATTATTTCATGTAATTGTCTCCACTTCCCCAGAAGAGCCAGAGAGCTTGTTTCAGAAAAACTGAGGCAGTGGAAATCAGGAAGAAGTTTATAACAGGCAGAAAGAATGACAGGGGAGCGCCTGGGTGGCTCAGTGGGTTAAAGCCTCTGCCATCGGCTCAGGTCATGATCCCAGGGTCCGGGATCAAGCCCTACATCAGGCTCTCTGCTCAGCAGGGAGCCTGCTTCCCCCTCTTTCTCTCTGTCTCTGCCTTCCTCTCTGCCTATTTGTGATCTCTGTCAAATTAAAAAAATAAATAAATAATTTCAAAAATGTTTAAAAAAGAAAGAATGACAGGATCACCAGCATCATAACCAGTTCAAAAGTTAGTTGGAAGCTGGATTACCCTCCTTTGCAATTACCTGAGATATGTAAACAACATTATTATCTTTTCGGGACAGGGCAAGGAAAAGGTAAACAAAAGAATCATGAACCTTCACTGTGTAAGAATTAGGAAAAGGATGGTCAGAGGGGGAACGTAAATAGAAACATTCCTGATCCATCCTCTTGGGATGAAGCAGTCTACCCTGATGCTGGCTACTTCTCTTCCTGGTCAATTTGACTTTGAGGTCTCCAGCATTAACATGTGACTACAGACCACGCGTATGGTTCTTCAGCGTTCTTCAGTTGTGAAATACGCACCCAAGGCTTGACACCTTGTCATCTGACAGTGGTCACTGGTCAAGAGTACTTAATCTCACTTTAGCAAAAGCATCGGAAGAAAACACTATCTATAAATGACAAAAGGTTTTTTACAAAAGCATCAGAGATAAACACTGTCTATAAATGACAAAAGACTTACAAATGCCCATGGTTAAACATCTGATAAGCGTTTAATATTAGGGAATGGAGAAGGAAATTTGGTTATTTCTGTGGCATTCAATATTTTAAGATAATAACTGGAAATATGACTGATAGCATTATACCAGGACATATCAGATTTTCAGGAATTTCATATAATTTCTAGAACACTGATATTAATTACATGCACCCATACAAATATAAGCTAAGAAGATTTAGCATAACTTCTTATTTGATAATGCTTCCCATGTAATATAAGTACTAAATAAAAATAATTAGTTTAACACCATTTTGAGTGAAAAATAAATCCCTTAAGATTTTCCAGGGATTTCCTTCTGGGATTTCCCTCTGGGAAATCTTAAAGTTAGTTTGAGGTTAAAAACAACAACAACAACAACAACAAACTCCCTTTAGAATTTGATTTGGGGAAAACATCAAAAGGTTTGAACATATATAGGGTATTAAATAGGATCACAGGTCATTATGAAATAAGATTTATTTAACTAAAGTGATAAAAGAAGTTTTAAAGGCAAATACAGAAGGTTACATAGTTGTGAACAAAGCTTAGCTCTTTGAACACTGACAAGACTGGGTTTTCTTAAGTAATCAGATATCTGATAATGACAACCCAAAGCATAGTGAATTATTTTGACAAGACACAAAATCATTGCTTTCCGAGTAGGTTACTCAAAAGGTAAAAAAACAAACAAACAAACAAACAACAAAAAAAAAACAACTCTGTCCTTTTAACACAGAGAAAACCAAATTCTAATTTTGTACAGTATACTTTTGACATTAAAACTTAAATTCATTCCAATCGTAGCCAGCTTGAATACATGTAAAATTCCTTTCCCAAGACTCCTTTTCCACAAACTGCTACAACTGTTTATATCCATTCATATTTTGTCCTATTTTTTTCCTCCTTCTCCTTCTGGAACAATCAGTTGTTTTATTTTAAGACAAACTTACTTTTTTTTCTTCACAAAAAATCCATCTCCACACCTCATACCTTTTCTTACCAAAAACACATCCTACTTTCTGTGTATAGAAATGTTTCCCTTTTTATTTCTAGTAGTTTTAATTGTGTTAATTAGATTCTTAATCTTTAGAATCTTTGATTCCTAATAAAAACTAAGAAATAGTCACATACAGCAGTTGTAAATTGTGGACTGTCACATTTGCAAGTTGTAGACTAACAAATTTACAAATGCATTTCATAATTTCTAAAAGTGTATTTTTCCTCACAGTAAATTCTTCAGTGTGGCACTAACCATGTTTACTAGTAGACCCAAGAATCCTTAATTTCTCTATCAAAGGAAGTCAAAATGGTAAACCTATGTTCAGTAATTAATGGTTCAGTATTATATTATTCAGAAATGATCTAGATATTCAATAAATATTCAGCATTTAACTTACTTCAGTATAACTGTAAGGTCCCAAGTTACCAAAAAGATTTTGGAACCTATTTTTAAGTAGATATACCAAAAAGTACAATTGTTACTAAAAAGATCATTTATAAACTTCTATCTTTACTTATGTCTATTAAATTTACTTGTTCTTAACAATTATGTTTAGATTACTCATGAAAATTTCATGGGACATTAACAACTAACCATCATCTTTATTTTACTTGCTCTTAGATTCTGTAACAGAGATAACATAACCTTATTTGACTTTTAGTAAACCTAAGTATAATAAAAGTATTATATTTAATAATGATAACTGTAAAAACATGTCTGCTTTAACTAAATCAATAAACTAGGTTTCATTCACCAAAGGCTATCCTAGATAATGTGGATTTGAAAAACATCTGTTAGTTTCTCTGTTTCTGAGAGCATACTTGATCTATATAAATGTTCAATTTTCTTTCAGCCAGTTAAACAGAGATCTTTACAAATCAATTTTGTCAGTACCATCCAGAGATAGAGAAAGATCGCACAACTGTAACATGTATTTAGACATACATAAACATACAAATGCAAATAGAGATCTTATGGCTTTTGCTTTAAAATTTTAGCTTTGAGACGGATACGATCACGTAAAACTCACCCGTTTAAAAAAAAGTTGGGTCCAAATCATGCTTATGGATATAATCAGGAAAATTAGAGGTCTGTCCTGGCAGCATTCCACAAACAAGACCACAAGAAGCCAGATCAAACCAGACATTCCCAAGATAAAGAACTCCAGAGACTCTGACCAATTAAAGGAGAAAAGGCATGAAACCCTGCTCCCAAAGAAATCCCCACCCTAAATAATAAATATTCCACCGCCCTGCTAACAACTATCAGCAAAAGACAGAAACCCAAACCCCAGGGCAAAGCTCTCCTTTGAGCCCACAGGCTTTCATATATCAAGAGTATACGCTCTCCAATAAAATCTTCACTTGCACCACTCAACCACTGCCTGATCCATCCTTGAATTTTTTATTTGCAAGGAGACTAACACCTCTGGTAACATCCCAGGAGTGGGTAGGCTGAGGCCTCAGGGTCCAGAGGTCTCCCCAGTCCACCAGGCAACAAGGTTACCTGCTTACGTGGATTAAAGTTTTTACCAGTATTTATTAAAAAAGCCTTTTAAGAATTGTCATTTGCCTAGTTTCCAAATAGCCTTTCCCTTTTCTTTCCTTCTTTCAAAAAAGATTTATTTGCCTATTTTAGAGAGAGAGAGAATACATGAGCAGAGGAAGGGGCAGAAGAAGAGAGACTCTTCAAACAGACTCCCTGCTAAGGCAGAGCCTGGCTCAGGGCTCGAGCCCACGACCCTGAGATCGTGACCTGATTCGAAATCAAGAGCCAGATGCTCAACTGACTGAGCTACTCAGGCATCCCTCTTTTTTCCTTCTGATAAGAATTACCTCCTTAAAGTCTGTGTTTCAAAGAGATGGCCCTCAGTTCCTAGAGAAAACAGAGTAGAATATTTACAACCCAAAGGCACAGGAAAAAAATGCCTTTTCCTCCAGGAAGGACTTTTTTTGCCTAAATCCATAATTTTTATATTACAAGACGTTTGAGATGAATAGGGCATGTTTTGTCATTGGTAAAAGCAATAGGTGGGCTTTTTCTGTTCTTGTAAAAACTCAGTTTTTAAGACAAGTTGTAGACGTTTTCCTCAATGGGTTAAACAGCTGTACTTAACTTCTCAAAGAACTGGGTTGTAACCTGAATGACGTCAAGGTTGCTGACCCACCCATCTTACTACATTATCTTCAATTAAGACGGAAATCAAAAGATGCCTATGTTCTAGATTAAAGCTATTTGTCTCAAGAAGTTTTTCTTTCCCTCTGAGTACACAGTATCATTTAGCTTAAGGAAGAAGGCCTGAAGAGTATTTTCTCTCAGGCTCTGAATATCAGCTTCCAATCTGGCCAACTTCTGACCTTAAAACAACAACAACAAAAACTTTCAAATACCTTGTCAGGTTTCAGCTCATATAAATAGCAAACATTCCCAGCAGTACTGAATGACCCCACGGACAGAGGAGGCATCCCCAAACAGGGTGCAAAAGATACTACTCTCCCAATAGCCACAGTCACTCCCAAAGACAACCAAAAGAAAAACTTGGGACAATTCCTTGAGAGCTGGCAAAAGTCAGTGAGACCTTCACCACGAATGAAATGGAGCCCACATTTCTGTCCAGCTGTATCTTTGAGCCCCTAATCTACTGTGGAGCTGCCTACCCACACGAGAACCAACACGCTGTGGGCCCCAGGTTGACAGAAAGCCAAGCCAAGTTCGAGACACACAAGAAGGCAACAGCTAGCTGTTCCTGGGAGAGAAAAGACTGATAACCACCAGGCATGCCAAAACCAAATTCTCGAGAGTCTGGATTTGGAAAAGAAGCAACAATATGGATTTTACCATTCTTTCTCAACCAGGCGCTGCAGAGAGCTGGGAGAGCTGACTCTGGTTGGAATTCTCACGCTTCACCAGCTTCTGTAGATGCAGGTGGCAGGCCGGTGCATGTGCTTGTCCCACAGGCCACCAGCAGTCAGTTTGGGACCCCATTCGTCTTCACCAAAAACTGTTAAAAATTGATTAAAGAAAACAATTCAGGTGATAAAACGAACTTTGTTTAATACTTCATAAAGTAGACCATCTCTCAGAGAACTACAAAATGGCGTGGAGACAAGAAATCTTTTGTAAGATAAACAATAAAGAATAAGATGGAGGAAAATAGAAAATAATGGGCTGTCTGAAGCCACATAGTCCACTCCGTCGGGGTGAAAAGGAACAAAGAAGGAAATTTAAAGCCTCGAGTTGGCTGGGCATTTGGGGATTAGTGGACTGGATGTAGTACATTTCTGGTCAAGCAAAGCATTCTCAGGGACACGAAAGGTATCTAAGTTTTGGCGCGCTGGTGTGGCACCCCAGGCAGGAGTGACGCCATCTTGGCCCCCGAAAGTTATTACAACACAGGTGAACTCCACTAGCGTGTTGTACTCTAGTGTACAACAGATATGTAAGATAATGTAAGAAGAACTGTGCCCACAGATGATGGCTTCAGTGGTAGCAGTACTATCCTCTGATGCATTCCCTCCATTTCAAAGCAGTTCACTTCGGTAGATGTTTCTTGAGTCTACATTGTGTGCAGAACACACGCACTAGAGAAAGAATTCATTTTAAATCACAATATTTAAGATGAGATGTCATGAATCTAACCTTCCTTTTATGGATTTAAAAACCAGAAACAAGTGAGTTTGGCAATGTTTTGCAGGAGGTCAGCTGAATTTACTAAAATTTCATGGCAACACCAAAAAGAGAACTAGGTCAAGCGTTCTCACCATGGTGCAAGCCTGCCAATATTTGTCACCTTTTCTGGGAAACCTTCCCTGACTGTTCAAGTAAATCTGATCGTTTATCCTCTGTGCCACAATTGGGCCAAGTGCTTACATCTAATATTGTAATTAATCATAGTATTAGAATTATTTATATCCATCTCCATTTATCTGGTATAGAAATTAAGAGTATGGGCATTAGAGCTCTAATCTCAACCACCGACAACCCGTTTATTACATAGAGGAAATCTCTTCACCTCTCCGTGATGCAGTTTCCTTACCTGCAATAGGGGAATAATACTGGTATCCAATCAGAGGTCTATCAATGAGATTTAAATGAGAAAATCAATATAAAGTATTAGTACAGTGTCTGTCACATAGTAAGTGCTGAAAAAATACTAACCATTGTTATTCATAGGGTGCCAACAATATTTCTAGTGCCAGATATACCTTGATTGTTCCATAAAAAATTTTATTGAGTACCTAATATATCTCAAGTACTCTTGTCAGGTACTAGAATTTCAGATATTGGTAAAATACAGTAATCAGCGTGATCATAATTATAACTGAAATAGAGTGAAGTCATAATGGCAAACACAAACAAAAGAGTAGCTAACAAGGCTAGGGGTATAGTAGAGGGTGAGGACAAGCTTTAGGGGCGCCTGGGTGGCTCCGTCTTTAAGCGTCTGCCTTTGGCTCAGGTCATGATCCCAAGGTCCTGGGACTGAGCCCTGTATGGGGCTTCCTGCTCAGTAGGAAGCCTGCTTCTCCCTCTCCCACTCCCCCTGCTTGTGCTCTCTCCTGCTGTGTCTCTATCAAATAAATAAATAAAATCTTAAAAAAAAAAAAAGACAAACTTTATAGGGAAGAAGAAATTTTCAATAATAACATCCCTTCTTCCTCATTTATTTTACCATTTCAGAGAAAAAGAAAATTTTCCCTATACCTCTATAAAGGTCGAGAGAAATCCGAAGCAAACCTATAAAGGGCATCATAGCACATGTTGTCAGCTATTGTCTATGAGCGAGGTAATGTGATACAGAGCAAGAAAGGGAAAATTTGCTATTAACTTAAGGACAGGAATATTGTTTTGTAAGAAAAACAGTCTAGGTCAGATGAATTACTCATGCAGATGAGACAGAAAGGTCTTTGGGGGAAAAATGTATCTCCCCACAAACAATATATGTCCTATTTCAGAAGAAAACTAAATAAAGCCCATTATCAAAGCCCACCATTTCCCTTCCCTTCTGATATACCCACTTCCCTCTACAGATCAAAAGCTTCCTTCTCTTGTGGCCCAGATACTCCATCTCCCAGAGCCATTAGATGGTGCCACTATAAGTATACCTTCCCTCAGCCACCTGGGTTATATTACTTTTAAAAACATAACTTCTTGGGACGCCTGGGTGGCTCAGTTGGTTAAGTGGCTGCCTTCGGCTCAGGTCATGATCCCAGCATCCTGGGATCGAGTCCCACATCGGGCTCCTTGCTTGGCAGGGAGCCTGCTTTTCCCTCTGCCTCTGCCTGCCACTGTCTGCCTGCGCTTGCTCTCTTGCTCTCTCTCTCTCTGACAAATAAATAAATAAAATCTTAAAAAATATATTTATTTAAAAAAAAAAAACATAACTTCTGGGGCACCTGGGTGGCTCAGTGGGTTGAGCCTCTGCCTTCTGCTCAGGTCATGATCTCAGGGTCCTGGGATGGAGCCCCGCATCGGGCTCTCTGATCAGCAGGGAGCCTGCATCCCCCCTCTCTCTGCCTGCCTCTCTGCCTACTTGTGATCTCTCTCTCTGTCAAATAAATGTATAAAATCTTTAAAAAAAATAATAACTCCTATGATCTACTAAAATTGTGTCTACTTTTATTCTCTTAACATGCCCAAAGTAAAATTATGGCACAAAGAATACTTGGGGAAGTTATGCCAAATAACTGCATGCCAATATGAATATCACAGGAATCATTGATGATGACATTGGGACGTAAGTCACACAGAATTTTTAACTAAGATAACTTGAACCTTGAATGCTGGAAAAAACACAGTGGTGGATTTTATATGTGTATCTGCTCAGTTGAAGTTGAGAAAATGCAATTAACTCCTTTTTTATAGACCAGTGTATTATTCCCATGATCATTACTTAGCTAAGCTACTTAGGGATAACTGTCCTTTAAAGAAAGGACTCTGATTCTCATTAACTAGATTTCTGACCCATAGAGAAGTTTTAGCATTTATTTTCAGGTCCTTCAATTTTTTTTTTCAATTAAACACTACATTGAAATTTTAAGTAGTAGTGTGATTTAATATTGTTTTGTCAAAGCTTACTTAATAAATCTAATCAGACCATTGACTTAAGTCCAAAAAATAAAGGTCAAACTCCTTAACACAACTGTTCTCTAAAAACTTACAGATATAAAGACTAGAAGCTGAGTAGGTACTTTGAAATTTAGAAAACCAAAAGAAGCAATAATCATCCTAGTCTCTGAGAGATAAGAAAAAAAAAAATTAGTTGAATTCATATATGCATGTCATAAAGATGGTCAGTAATCCGATTTGAAGGAGAACTATGAGAGAGTATGTATCGATTATCCTAGATAATGGAACCCAGGGTACGGTATATGAGAGAGCACAGAGTGGGTTAATATGGAATAACTGCCCTTTACAGACAGCAGAAAGAATATAGCAACTATAGTTTGACTGAAATCCTTAAGAGAGTGGCTCTAGGTTTATTAACACAATATTTTCAAAATAAAAAATACAGACCTAAAGCATGGCTTGTATTTTTCCTATAGCTTAAAATTTAGGGCCTCTGGGTGGCTCTGTGGGTTCAGTGTCTGTCTTTGGCTCAGGTCATGATCCCAGGGTCCTAGGATGGAGCCAGTGGGTCACTGGGCTCTGCGCTCAGCATGGAGTCTGCTTGTCTGTCTACCTCTGTCTGCCTCTCTCTCTCCCTCACTGTCAAATGAGCAAATAAATAAACACACAAATAGGTAAATATTTAAAAATTTAATAAACTAAAATTCTGTATTTTGGTAGCTCTTCCATATTTACTTTAAAACTTATTATCACTTATAAACTTCAAATGTGACTACTCGGGTAACTGAATCCCCAAGCCCATACCAAAAGGAAAAGAGTATAGGGTGGGGAAAGCATTAGGAGGAAAATGATCTCTCATAGATGTTCTTTGGAAATGAAAATGCTACAGTAAGTTACTGCATTTTGCCTTTTCCCCAGGTTTCCAGGTCTTCAGTAAGGAAGTCACCACTAGTCGCTACCAAAGCAGGAAGAAAGAGATGGAAAGCACATCGGCAAAGGCTGAGCAGTGACAGAGGCAGAGCATAGCCACATCCATGGACCGCCGTCAGTTCAGAGTGAGAAGTGTCGTTCGACAAACAGGGCTGCCGTGGTATGAGGCGAGACTGAGAAGTCATGTGTGTAAAGAACATCCTGTGCTGCCTCTGGAGCTTGGACTTTATACTAAAGCAATTGGGAGCCATTTAAGAGTTTTCATTAGGGGACTAATACTATCAGCTCTGTGCTCTAGAAAGATCCCTCGGGCTGCCCTGCATAGACAACAAGGTATACGGAGCAATACTGGAGGAAGGAAAACCAATTGGGAGGCAACTGCAGTAATGGAAGGGAAGATGAAGTTGTTATGAACTAAGTTTATGACAGTGAGGACGGAGAGAAGCGGCTGGCCGTGAGAGATATTAGGGAGGTCGAAGCTGCCAGACTTGGTGATTGATTGGGCAGCAATGAGGTTGAGGCATTAAAATGACATGCAAGGTTCTCCCTCAGGCAACAGGATAAATAATGGTGTCTGAGTTTCCTTTGGAACATCCAGGGGTGATATCCACTAAGCAGACTGATATCCAGGTCGAGAGCTCAGCAGAATGACCCGGGTTGGAGACGAAGACTCCTGTAGTAGCCGCATTTCTATAGCAAGCTGAAATCTATTTCTGTGGTATTAATGACCTTACTGCAATTATCTATTTACTCTCCTTTCCTCTAGCAGGCTATATATTCTCTGACAGCAGGGATCATCTGTATTCACCTTTCTATCTCTAGTGCTCAGCAAGCATTTAAAAGGATATTTATTACATGCATAAATTTATTTAATTCTCACAACAACCAAGAGGTAGTAGCATTATTACACATATTACAGATGAGGAAACTGAAGCAGAGAATCAATAAATAAATTTACCAAAGCTCTGCTGCTAGTAAAACAGACCCTAAACATGGATTGTTACTTTAGGGTACATAGTACACACTTAGTATCTGTTTATTTAAATAGACTGACCTATTTAAATTTTAATTTTAATTTTAATAGACTGACCATTTCCATATATGGAAAATGTTTTACCTAAAGACACAGAGGACAGGGAATACAGAAGCATTCAGGCACCAGTTAAAATGCTACTTATTATTAAAATCTTCTCTAGCCCACTTGACTAAGTCAAAGTCTCCTGTAAGTCCCCAGATATTTTCCTTTATAGTATTTTGTAATTGTATGTTTCTTTATAGAGGCTTTTTACTTCTCTTTCTCCCACTGCTTTTCCCATAGTAATTTTCTCATCTTCATATCCCTAGTGCCTGGTGGTGAGTCTGGTACGTGGAAAGTCCTGAAAAACAAATTCTGTCTGACTTGTGCTCAGTGTTCTTTCTCGGTTAGACTTTGGGGATTTCACAGGGTCAGGCCATACCCGTTATATCTTAGGGCAAGATTTCTCAACCTCAGCACTACTGACATTCTGAACTGGGTAACTCCTTGTTGTGGGAGGCTGTCTTTGTGCATCCTAGGACGTTTAGCAGTATCACGGGCTGCTGCGAGCTAAAAACCTGCAGCACGGATCCCCCCAAGTCAAGAGAATCAAAAATGTCTCCGGTCACTGCCAGACACCTCCTGTGGGTGAAGGTGGAGGGACAAATTACCCCAGGAGAACAACTATCTCAGGCGCTGAAGTGAGAGAGAGCACAGGAAAGGTGAAGAAGATCCACCTTAAGAGGGACAGAATCCTCCTTCGGCAACTCCTGCTGCCCAGGCCATGCAACAAATCGGTGACTGGTTATTTTCCTTGACTTCAAATTCTCTTGACTCTTTTATTCTAGGGGCATTCATGTTTCTATTCTTAATGTGCCAAGCCTTGGACTTTCTTCAGGGTTTTCACTTCAACCTCAAAACAATTGTGTTCTCTTGCACAGAGGCACCGAGTTATGCACTGATCCAATGTCAAGCTCTCCCCGCTCCTCGTTCTTCCTCATTCTCTCTCTGTCAGTCTCTCCCTCTCTCAATCTCTCTCTCCTTTATCCCTTGGCTGCTGGTTACTAGCATTAGCTAGGGTTCTTTTGCTGAGTTTGCAATTCTCTGTAGTAGTTAACTAATGCCCCATAATCACTGCATCATAAACCACACAAAAACCCAGGGGCTGAAGATGGCGATCACTTGCCTTCATAGAACTGAGGGTCAACAGAAAGCCAGCTGCCCTGTCTATGTTTGTCAGGGGTCATTTAGCCCTGCTCCCTAACTTACCTTCCCAGGAGTACAAGACCAACCAAGACACGTTCTTGTCATAGAGCTGAGCAAACCCAGTGGAATTAACTTTTCAAGTCTTTGGTTATGTCACACCTGCTAACATGCCAGTGACCAAATTAAACTGTACGGGCAAAAAGTCACATAAGGAAGAGAAGAAACTGTAAATTCACATAGCAAAGGGTGTGGTTACAAAGAGGGAGGCAGAACTGGGGCCACTGTAATTGTTAATATTTCCAATCTTTTTATCAATCCCCTGAGTCTCACAAATGTACTTTTTTTTTTTACTTCTAAAGATGTTCCTTTGAATATTTTTTTT
>PISX010013116.1:0-58007 GCA_004024625.1 Mellivora capensis | reverse complement strand
GGACATTGGGGAGGGTATGTGCTATGGTTAGTGCTGTGAAGTGTGTAAACCTGGAAATTCACAGACATGTACCCCTGGGGATAAAAATACTTTATATGTTTATAAAAAATAAAAAAATTTAAAAAAAAAAAAAGGAGGAAGGGGAGGAAAAGGACAGACAGCCCACATCTGTCCTCTAGCCCAGCTGTGCCCCCATGGGGGTGGGGGGCAAGAAGTCATAGTTGATTCCTATGGAGACAGGAGTACCTGCTGGCCTGAGGCCAATAAAGATGGGCCAGGCAGGGAGTGGACCCTGGACAGTGGCCCTGGGGAGACTGTGGGAGCACCAGGGTACCCGGCTCATGTAGCCCTTCGCTGCGGTCCCAGACCCCAGCCAAATCCCTGATCCCCGTCCCAGACCCTTCAGGAAGTCCATCCACCTTGATACCCCAGACCCATCTCCCACCCACACTCACCAGGCCCAGGTGACCCCAAAGCCAGCTGCGCCTCGGAGGCTGCGGGAAACACTGGAGGCGGCAGCAGTTGTCATAAGAGCTGTAGCTCCAGGTCAGAACTCGGGCCAGCAGCCAGGTGGCCCCAGCCAGCAGCAGGAGGAGCCACGGGGAGGCTGCCAGCTGCCCCAGTCCCAGCCAAGACAGGCTCAGCTGTGACATCCTGGGGCAGAGGGAACAGAGGGTGAGTTCCTGAGACCCAGGAATGGGGCAGAAAGGTGAGCTCCCCAGACTGCTCACAAACAGAGGGAGAGGGCTCAGGATAGGAGGGACAGGGACAGGGACAAGATGGGAGGGGCAGGGAGCGGCAGAGAAAGTGAGCACTGGGAACTGGGCAAACATTTGGGGTTGGGGGCAAAGAGGGAGGAAGATCAGGAGAATTCCAGAGGAAGAGGCAGAGTAAGAGGGAGACATTGGGGTGAAGGAGGGAGAAGAAAAAGAGAACTTAAGAAAAAACACCCGAACTCAATCAGTGGGAGGTTGCCAGGAGATCCGCTTACAAGGAAACCACCATCCCCCAGCCAGCCAGATTCCTGGAGTCACGTCTGCCTAGGGCAGTGCCCCACCCCGCCCACCCTCCTTGCCACCAGAACACTCTGAGCCCTGCCCGCCCCACCCGGTCACCTTTGTCCACAGGCACTGATTCCACACAAGTTCCACCCTTCCCCCAGGAAGGTCTTTGTCGCCGGCCCCTGACCTCTGAACTGGGGGAGGCTGGGCTTGGCTGGGTCAGCCAATGGCAGCATGCTGGTCTGCCACCTCCCCACCTGGCAGCCACCCAAGACCTGAGGACAGAGCCAGCCGGATACAGAGAAACCAGGCCAGGGTCACATGGTGGGGTGCTGCATCCTCAGAACTCAGCCCATCCCACGTCGGGGGGGGGGGGGGGGGGGGGGGTGAGTTGGGGGATGGGCAAAAGGGACTCTGGGCTCCCAAGTTAACAGCCACCCCTGCCCTTTCAAAGCTGGGGTGCAGCAGGTTAAAAACTTGAACTTGAGAGTTTAGGTGTCATGGGAACAGGATCAGGCCCAAAACTTATCTGGGGCTCTCCTCCGTATTCGTGAGTCAGGAGGGTGGCCTGCACTAGTTCTTAGCACAGAACCAGGAAGCCTCTGGCCTCTGGACTGCACACCCTGGCAGGAGTTCAAGTCCTGCCTCCAAGCAGCCCAGGGCCTGGGCTGAGACATGACTGCTGGGGCAGGAACAAAGGAACTGGCCTGGCTGGGGATTACCTGCATCAGATTCAGGGGGTCAGGGGTCCAGTCAGAAGAGGGCACCTGGGGGCGAGGAGGTAAGGCTGCAGGGGGTCAGGGGCTAGGAGATGGTGGGGCCAGACAGAGGAAGCAGAGCTTCCTCTATGTGGAGTTCTGCCCCGTCCTGGCTGTGACTGTGAGCTGTGCCAGCTCCCTTGGGCTCAGTCTTACCATCTGGGAAATGGGTTGCCAAATGAGGGCCTGAGAGGGGGCACATCGTATCCAGATCCTGTCCTGAATTTCCCTGAGAGGTGGTCTCAGCCTCTCATGAGGTCTCCGCATGTCAGGCTCCAAGGTGAGGGTGAGTTTGAAGGGTGGACCTGCTGAGCAAGAGAACTAGAACCCACATTTTTCCTGCAATGACAGGACGCTAGGGAAATGCATTTCCTCTCCCGGACCCACACATGCGCTCCAGCCCCGCCTGATCCAGCCACAACTGGCTGCTTGAAGCCCCCTGCAAGCTGAAGCACACTGCCGTAGAGATTCCTCCTGCTCTGCAGCTGGAGAGGTCTGAGGAGGAGCAGGAAGAAAGAGGAGGAAAGAACAGTCCGGGGAGGTGCACTAACTCCCCGGAGCCATCCAGCGAAGTCATTCCACCGGACAGCGCAGGTAAAGGTGAAGCCGGGCACTTAGTGGGTGCTCATTAACTATTCAGGGAAGAAAGGGGCTTTTGTAGCCATGAGCTCTAAGAACTGACCACTCAAAATGGGGTCCTCAGCCCATGAGCACTGGCATTACCAGCAGCATCTTAGAAATGCAGAATCTTGGCTCAGTCGTTAAGTGTACGCCTATGGTTCAGGTCGTGATCACAGGATGGCTTGGGTTGTGATCCCAGGGTCTTGGGATCGAGCCCCACATCCAGCTCCCTGCTCAGCGAGAGGTCTCCTTCTCCCTCTCCCTCTGCCCCTTTCCCTGCTTGTTCTCTCTCTCTCATTCTTGCGTCCACACGCACATAAATAAATAAATAAATAAATAAATCATTTTTTAAAAAATCATTTTTAAAAAATCATTTAAATCATTTTTTTAATCCCATTTACAATAGCATACTTAGGAATAAATTTAACCAGGGGCACCTGGGTGGCTCAGTTGTTGATAATCTGCCTTCGGCTCAGGTCGTGATCCTGGGGTGCTGGGATTGAGCCCTGCATCAGGCTCCCTGCTCAGCGAGAAGCCTTCTTCTCCCTCTCTCACTTTCCCTGCTTGTGTTCCCTCTCTCGCTGTGTCTCTCTCTGTAAAATAAATAAATAAAATCTTTGAAGAAGGAGGAGGAGGAGAAGGGGGAGAGGAAGAGGGGAGGAGAAAAGAAAGAAAGAAAAAGAAATGCAGAATCTTGGGCTCTAACCCAGACCCACAAAAGCAGTGGCTGTAATTTTCTTTTGCCATTGTCCCCAGCAAGGGGAGGAATTTATTTCCCTTCTCCTTGAATCTGGACTCGTCTGGAACTAGTCCCCAGTAGCGTGTGGGAGAGGTTGTGTCATGCCAGTTACGGGCAGTAGAGGGTCGGCAGACCCCCAAAGCCTCTGTGGCCATGGAAGGACAGAATCCATCCATCAGGGACTCCTCACTTCCTGGATCAGGTGACAGGAGGCAGAAAGGGAGTAAGAGACCCAGTGTGGGAGGCAGAAAGCTTCCAGGTGGGACTTTCTGCTCTGAGTCAGAGGAGACTGGAGCGTCCATTTCTCATCCAACAAGAAATGTCCCAGCTGCCAAGTCACACAAGCCTGGCTTACGGAATGCTGCCCAGCCAGTGTTGGAGGGAAGGCAGCCAGCCACACACTGAGAGGTAGAGGCTGATCCATCTCTAGGGGTCCTTCTATCCCCACTCACAGCCAGGCAATGGACAAGCATGTGTCAGATCAGAGGTGCCAGTCACTCTGCGAGTCATCAGCCTCAGGTACAGCCTGTCACCCCTCTGAGCTCAGTCTTCACGTCTGTAAAATGGGTTTAATCAAACCTCACAGAGGACTGTAAGCATCCTATCAGACACAGGCAGAGAGGACAGGAGAAAGTACAACTCTAAATGACATGTAAATAATGGTTTCATCTACATATACAACTTACGGGAGTGCCTAGGGGTCTGTGTGTGCACATGTTTGCATACACATTGAAAAAATTCCAGAAGAATCCACACATCGAATTGGAATTGGAGGAAGTAGAATGGGAGTCTTTACCCTTCTAACTTGCTACGTGTCTCAGATTCTCTCTCCCTCACTGAGCTGCTATCATTTTTATCATTAAAATACTAAAAGGATTTGGCACGGGGTGGAGGGGGGCAGCCCTTAGTTGGTGCACAAAACAGATAAGCAGGTTTTCTTTTGTGTCACACATCCCAGGAGTCAGCCTAGGGTCTCCCTAGAGCAAGCATGCAGGCTGCCTGGTGGCGGGGTCCCTCTTTTCCTTTCCTTGGGCTTTGGGAAAGAACACTTCTGGATTCAGCACAACAGAGGTCAGACCCCAGCCCTGCTCCTCGCTGGCTGTGTGACCTTGGTCAAGTCGCTTGCCCTCTCTGAGCTTCGTGTCCTCCTCAGTAAAATGGAGAGGGGGACTTATACCTCCCAGGTAGTTCATTCTCCAACAACAAATTGTACTTGAGCACCCTGTCTATACATAGGCATGGTGTTAGGACCCAAGACCTGGGATGAACAAGACACATGAGGTCTCTGGATGGTGGTGCTCATGTCTGATGGGAGAAGCCAACATGGGTGGCTCAGTGGGTTAAAGCCTCTGCCTTAGGCTCAGGTCCTGATCCCTGGGTCCTGGGATCGAGCCCTGCATCAGTCTCTCTGCTCAGCAGGGAGCCTGCTTCCCCCACTCCCTCTCTGCCTGCCTCTCTGCCTACTTGTGGTCTTTCTCTCTCTGTCAAATAAATAAATAAATCTTTAAAAAAAAAAAAAAAGGAAATAAGACCAAGTCAGATGGTGGTGGTAATGAAGGAAATTAACAGAGCAAGACATGCTAGCAAGTGACCAAGGGGGAATATTCAGAGGGGTAGTCAGGGAGGGCTGCCCTGTAGAGGTGACTTTGAGCAGAAACCTGAATGATGGGGAGGAGTGGGCCGTGAATAAGGACCACCCCCTGAAGTCAGGCCAGGACTATAAAGACCTAGCACAGGGCAGGGCATGCGTGTTTGTCTTACACACGTTCATTCTTGCTTTTGTCCTCAGACATGCTGAGACAACCAGGGCTGGTGGGGCCCCTGCAGTCAGGGCAGTGGGAGCAGCAGGGACCAGCCCTGGTTAGGAAAATCTGACCATTCAGCCCAAAAGGTGGCTTTGGGGTTTCACTCTACAGAATCAAGAAGTCGAAACAGATAGGCTCCTAAAGTCATGTTGAGGGTAAAACCAGCTGGCAGAGCTGCCAGATTCCTGGCCCAGGCAGCTGAAGACCAAATGAACTGGTTGAGGAGGCAGCAAACCTAGAGGAAAACTCAAGAAAAATTCGGAGGGCACACAACAGCTAGGAACAACCCCAAGAGTATTTTCTTGTTTTCTTGGGCACTGCACCCACGGACACCCTCCCTCCTCTCCCCTCCTGCCCCTCCCCATCTCTTTCCACTCCCCTCTCTTCCCCCTCCTGCCCCTCCTGCCCCTCCTCTTCCTCCTTCCCCAGTCTCCTGCTCCTCTCCCTTCTCCTCTCTCTCCCTCCCTGATGATTGGGGGATGACTGCTCACAGAAACTAGCCTGACCACCACCACCAACACCCCAAGCCACAGAAGAGAGACTAGGAGAAGCGAACCTTGGGAAGTGCAGTGTCCGAAAAAGAGACCTTTTGCCCCCAAGTAGTAGATTACAGATGGCAGCAATGAACTCCGCTAACCCTCCCCTTGAGCGGCGGTGGGGATTAGTCTTCTGTGTCAGCTAGACTAGGCGACAGTACCCGCTGTTCACTTAAACACTTATTAGGTGTTGCTGTGGGTGTTTCATACGTGGACTTTAAGTAAAGGGGTAAATCACACCACGTCGATGTAAATGGGTCCCATGCAGCCAGGTGAAAGGTCTTAAGAGCAAAAACTGAGGTTTCCCAGAGTAGAAATTCTGCCCTGAGACCACAGCAACCACTCCTGAGCTTTCAGCCCGGTGGCCTGCTGGCCTACAGATTTCAGACTGGCCAGCCCCCCAGTCAAACGAGCCAACGCCTTAAGATAAATCTTTATATATGTGCATATATGTGTGTATATTTTTATCTTAAGAGAAATTGAATCTTAAGAAAGAAATTTATATATAATCTTTATATCACATATAAATCTTAAGATAAATGCACAGTATATAGATAGATGATAGTTGTAGATAGATGGATAGATGGATGACTAGATAGGATGATAGATAGATAGATAGATAGATAGATAATAGATGGATGGGTAGGTAGATAGATGATAGATAGATAGACGGATAATAGGTAATGAGTAAGTGGCAGAGAGCTCAAGGCTATTGGTTCTGTTTCCCTGGAAAACCCTGACTGATACAGAGGTAAAGTATCATTCCTTTCTCCTTGAACCCGGGCTGTCCTCTGTGACTCTGGGAACTTGTGAATCTAGGTTATAGGAAGACATGTGACTTCCTGGGGCACCTGGGTGGCTCAGTCAGTTAAGTGTCCACTTTTGGCTCAGGTCATGATCCCGGGGTGCTGGAATAGAGCCCCACATCTGGCTCCCTGCTCGGCAGGAGGCCTGATTCTCCCTCTCCCACTCCCCCTGCTTGTGTTCCCTCTCTCGCTGTCCCTCTGTCAAATAAATAAATAAAATCTTAAAAAAAAAAAAAAAGACTTGCGACTTCCTTCTCATCCCTTTGGAACACACCTGCTTGGACTCAGCTGCCATGTTAAGAGGAAGCCCAGGCAACCCCATGGAGAGGCCCCACGTCGAGAGGAACTAAGGACCCCAGCCAACAGCCAGCGCCAAATTGCCATAAGACTGAGTCGTCTCGGATATGGATCTTACAAACTCAAAAGAGCTGTCCCAGCTGATGCCACATAGAGCAGAGAAATCTGCCCCAGTTTTCTGCCCAAATCATAGCGAGCAAACTAAAGTTTGCCACCTTAAGCCAACAAACTTCCTGGCAGTTCATTATACAGTAACAACTAACTAGAACAAATACATTTCCTGACATTGGCAGTCCTTTAAAAAAAATGGTTATATGTGCAAAAATATTTGTATGTGGGTGCCTGGGTGGCTCAGTGGGTTAAAGCCTCTTCGGGTCACGTCATGATCTTCGGCTCGGGTCATGATATCAGGGTCCTAGGATCGAGTCCCGCATCCAGCTCTCTGCTCCGCGGGGAGCCTGCTTCCTCCTCTCTCTCTGCCTGCCTCTCTGCCTACTTGTGATCTGTCTGTCAAATAAATAAATCTTTTTTTAAAAATTTGCATGTACATTGAAAAATGTTCACGTATGCAATTGTTTTCAAACTGGAAAAAAAAAAATCATCCCAAACTGCTGGGCTGGGAGTAGAGAGCAGAGACCACTGTGGGAGAATTTCCTTTTTAAATGTCTACACTTGGGGTGCCTGGGTGGCTCAGTGGGTTAAAGCCTCTGCCTTCGGCTCAGGTCATAATCTCAGGGTCCTGGGATGGAGCCACACATCAGGCTCTCTGCTCGGCAGGGAGCCTGCTTCCCCCTCCCCCTCTGCCTGCCTCTCTGCCTACTTGTGATCTCTGTCTGTCAAATAAATAAATAAAATCTTTAAAAAAAAATAAATGTCTACACTTGCATAAACAAAAGCATGATTCAATTTCTACACTTGCGTATTTTTTTTTTACCTCAAGCCAATGTAATATTTGGAGAGAGAGGAGATAAATGAAACTTACTGGTTGTGAATGTCCCCCCCCTCCTACTTCATTCCCTTGGTCCTTAGCAAGGAGGAAGCTCTCCAGGGAGCAGGTGCTAGGGTCAGATGGCCAATGGTCACAGCCTACTTTTGCCACTCTCTAGCTGTGTGACCTTGGGCAAGTGACTACCCCTCTCTAAGCCTCAGGTTCCTTCTTGGTTAAAAAACAGCATAGTAATAGGCTTGTGGGGATTGGAGGAGTGACTTCTGTGTCTTGGTTTCCTTTTCCCAGAAGTAGACTATAATGCAAGGATTCAAGTACAAGTACAAAAATTGTATTCTGAGACAGGAATTCAACTGCAAATTGGTTTTTTGGGGGGAAGTGACCCCAGAAGATGCCAGTAGGGCAGTGAGATGGAGTAAGACAGAGAAGGGAAGGCAGCAGGGGAACAGGGCTTTGTCAAAGAAGTTCCCACTCGGGGGACCTGGGGCTCAGTCCCTCTGGGGACCTCTGGGACACAGCAGTGAACAGGCACCCACCAGTCATTACTCAGGGCCGTTGCCAAGGGCATTATTTCTCCAGAATGTCCTACCTGCACCAACAGGGTGGAGTTTGGACAGTGGCCTGATGTGGACACTTACAAATGTTCAGTGAAGGGGTTCTCCCTCTTCTCTTCCCAATACACCCACAAACAGTGTCACACACACACTCACACGCATAGATACATCACTGATACATATATGCTCACAAACACACACATGCGTGCACATGCACAATGTTATGCACACAAGTACTCACACAATGCACCCACACTCCACACTTGCACATGTACACACACTCACATGCACATATGGTCACTCTCGTGCACACATCCACACACTTACTCACACACATGTGCACATACCCAAACATGCAGTCACACGCACACAACCTCATATGGGCTAATGGAGACGGGACGCTGTAGAGCCTGCTGTTCCCCAACTAACCATCAGAGGGAGCCTCCGACACACTCAGGAGAGGAGGAAGACCCACAGCAACCAGTAAATGGCCCAGGCCTGCGTGTGTTTGGAGAATAGGACACGCAGATGCAGCGGGTCCCGGGGATCCACGAACCCCATGCCTCCCCTCCTCTCTCCCTCATTCACCCACCATCACCGACTTTAGCGGAAAGGTAATATGCATGAGATATGATGGAAAAAATCCACCTGGCAAAAGAGAACCAGGTGCAGAAGGGGCCAGTCACGTGCCCAAGGCCACCCCTAGAGAGGGGCAGAGCTGGGGTTTGAGCCCACATATGTCGCCTCCCAAGACCAAGTTTTTTTGCTGGAGGATGAGTGGCCTCAGACGGGGGATTCCGGCCGACGATCCCAGCACACGCCACCCGAGGGCGCCGCAGGACACACATCGCTGTGGCCTCCAGCATCACACCTTTTCTACACGCGCCCCACCCACCCACGCCTGCCGACATCCCCTTATAGGCAAACCAAGGCTAGGGACCCAGACCAGCACTAGAAGCCTGAGGAGTAAGCCACCCCGCTGTGGCCACGCTAGGAGGACACCATTGTCCGACCTTGGGTGAATCATCTCACTCTAGAGAACTTCATTTTCAGCTCCATTAAAGGAAATAATGACAGTACCCATCCCATAAGAACAGTACCCGTGAGAATTACATGCGAATATTTGGAGGACACAAAGGAAGCACTCAACCAACTTTAAATCTCGTTATGGCTATATCAACTTCGGAGACACCCAGGGTTTGGTCCTGAAACCCCTCCATCTTGTACGCACAAGGGTGCACACGGGAGTGCATAGACACACACACACACACACACACACACACACGGGGATCACACCAGTCTTGGGGCTTTATAAACAATCATCTAAGTGCTGAGGTATCCCAAATGTGTATCACCAGCCCGGAATTCCCTCCCGAATTCAAGACCTGCCTATCCAACTGCACACTTGACATCTCCAACTCCTCCTGGCCTAAACTGACATGCTGGTCTCAGCCCCTTCCCCCCTCCCCCCAAAAAAACCCCTTACTCTATTAAGCATTCTCCATCTCAAGCTGTCACTTCTATCTTTCCAGGTTCTCAGACCCAAGCCCAGGGGCCTCCCTTTCTCCTGAGTCCCTCATTCAAAGTTTCAGCAAATCTGCCAGCTCTACCTTCATAAAGCAACAGACATCAGAATCCAAGCACCTGTCTTCACTCTACAGCCCCCAGCTTGCTTGGAGACATTGTCCTCTCTCACCTGGACAAATCTGGTCACCCCATCTGCTCTCCCTAGTCCCATTTTCACTTTACAGTCTCTATTCAACATAGCAACCAAAGACTGTATGACAAACTTTGTCCCTCCTCTGCCCAGAACCCTCCATAGCTCCCTATTTCTGTCACAATAAAAGTCAGTGGACTCCAAGGCTCTGTATGACCTGCTCCCATCCCCTGCCTGCCCTCATCTCTTTCCATGCTCCTCCTCCAGCCACATGGATCTCCTCAATGTCCCCTAAACACCTCAAGCCTGTCCTACCTCAGGGCCTTTGCACTGTTTCTCTCTACCTCAAACATTCTTACCCTAAATATCCACTTGGCTCCTGCCCTCTCCTATCTAAAGTCTTTGTTGAAATGGCCCTTTCTCAGGGAGGGTTTCACTGACAATCTAGCAACCTCTCCCCTTGCCAGCATTACTGAACACCCCCAACACTTACCCAGCTCAATTTTTTCATAGCACTTACCAGTCCTCTCAATGGGCTATTGCAGTCACCCCATCTGGTCTCCCTAGTCCGACCCCTGGTTTTCCACTTAGCAGCCAAGAGAATACTATAAACACCAAATGACAAATCTGTCACTCTGCTCAGAACCCTCCCATGGCTCCCCATTTCTGTCACAATAAAAAGTCAAAATCCTCCAAGACCCTGTGTGAATTTACTTATTTATTTGCTTATTATCTGTCATCTGTTAACACCCCCCACCCCCACAACAAAAGTCAATTATGTAAGGGCGCAAATACGGCCTGGCTCACAGCAGATGCTCAGTAAATATTTGATGAATTAATACAATTATTGTAGGCCTCATCACTGCCCCATCTTCTGTATCATCATGTCGGGGACTATGCTGTCATCAGTTTCCCCAGCCAAAGACTCGGGAATCACCCTCACCTCAGCCCCCGTGGCTAGTCACCCCTCCTTTCCTGTCTAGACCTCAGTCTCCCTCTTCACTAGATTTCCAGTCCCCAGTGCCCCCCCTTCCAAGCCACCTCCCTGCCAACCCACATCTGACATGTCCTTCCTGCACCCTGCTCACATGCCCTCTATAGCTCCCTATCGCCCTCAGCATAAGGTCTGCTGTGAGATGTGACCCACAGTTCCTGGCAGTTGGCCCTTGACAACCTTCCTCCATTCTGCCCCCCTCCTCTAGATCCAGCCACCCTGGAGTGTGTTCCTTGAGAATACCATGCTCTCCCTCACCTGGGGACATTTGCAGATGCTGTTCCTCCCACCTGACATGGTCTTGTCTCCCTTGTCACCACTCTGCGTGTACTCTCACTTCAGCATCCGAGAAGCTCTCCCTGAGCCACCCCCATGTTGTGTTCGCGGAGCACCAAGGGCCTCTCTTTTGGAGCACTTGTCATGGATTATAAATAAACTTACGTGTGGAATTACTTGTACATCTGTCCCCTGTTCTCCTGAGGACAGGAATTGGGCCCGGCTGTGCTCCTGGCCCAATGCCAACAAATAACTAACATGTGGTCTGTTGACGAGTTAAATGAATGCACAAACTGTCCCAAAAAGCCTAAGTTTATGTCTGAGGGCAAATGGCTTTGGGAAGCCATAGTTTCCCTCATGGGCCTCCCAACTGCCCAGAGACCTTCGTTTCCTTCCTGGGCCCCAAGGGAAGTGTCTGGCTGAGCTAGGGGGTGAACAGTGGGGGCCGTCTTTATCCCTAGCTTTTATTCTACAAAAATCAGAACACTCAGCCAAGGGCCTTTCAGCAACTTGGAGGAGGGAAGAGGCAGGTGAGGGAGGGTCCAGATTTACAAAACAACATCCGAGCCCTGGGATGCTGCCTGATGCCAGAGTTGTTCGCCCAAATGATCCGGGAGCCTCAAGAAGGTGATGTCCGGGTTCAAGGCCCTAACTTCAGGCTTCAGGTCCCAAGTCTTCAACTTAGAAGGCAGCTGGAATCCACGAGTGGGAGCTGAGGGGAGGGAACTGGTCCTGAATCCCAGGGGCCTTAGGTGTTGGGTCTTAAGTCCTCGGATGGCTGGGTGGGGCCTAAGGCCCCCAATGTTCTGGATCCTGGGTGGGGTCTGGACCCAAGGGGACCTGAGCAAGCCTGTTTCCTCAAGCTGGAGAGCCGGAACGGGCACTCAGGGGACCGGGCCTGGACCTCAAGGGGCGGGACCAGACCGGCAGGAGGCGGAGCCTTGCCGTGAGGGGCGTGGCTTGCACATTCGGGCTTGGCGGAAGAGCCTGGTCCTCCAGGAGCCCAACCTGAACTTCGAGGGGCGTGGTTTCTGCCCTCTGTATCTTGGGGGCGGGGCCTGGACCCTCGGGGGCGGGGCCTGGGCCTCTCCGGGCGGGGCTTGGGCCCCCTGGAACCGCACCGAGGCGCCGGCGCTCAGGCCCGCGGAGGCAGCGGCTCCACGTTGAGCCAGATGCCGTTCTCCGTGCGCAGGATGAGCTCGGGCTTCCGCCGCACCTTGCGCGTTCGGTCCACGCTCAGGCGGAAGCGCAGCAGCGTCAGCGCCACGGCCACGCGCATCTCGGCCATGGCAAAGCTCTGTCCGATGCAGTTCCTAGAGGAAGGGGGACGGGGTTGGGGCTCAGGCTCAGCCGCTGTGTCAGCCAGGAAGGGGGGAGTCCCGGGGTAAATGACCTCCCCCTCGGAGCCTCAGTTCCCTCATCGGTAAAATGGGTGCAGTGGCATCATAGAGTCATTGGGAGCATATAAGCCCAGAGTTCAGGGCCTGGCACACAGTTGGTGCTCAATACCCAGCGTTACTATCGCAGAGTATAATTTGGTGACATTCTGGTACATTGAAAGCATGAAGAAGGGGCTGGGTTGGCAGAAAGCACATCTGGGTGGGAGGCGGTCTCTGCTCCTGACCGGCACATCCCTGACCTTCCACTGGCCTCCGTGCTCCTCCTATGCTTGGTTTGGATTGGGGGAAATAGAAGAGTTACCTGGGTCCTGCGGAGAAAGGCACGTAGGCCAGTGGGGAGCGCTGCTGTGGGTTGTCCGGGTCAAAGCGATAGGGATTGTACACCTAGGCAGGATAAGCCTGGGGGTGAGTCTGGGGGGCTGGCCCAGCTATCCCAGCTTGGCCTCTATCCTTCAGCTGGACAGAGAAAACTTCACTACAATCCAGCCACACCCTCTTCTTTCTGTTGTTCAAACATCCCAGGCTCATTACAACCACTGAGCCTTTGCACGTTGTGTCTCCTCCGCCTGGAACAGGCTTCTCCCTGCTCTTCACACTTTTCAGGTCTCAGATCAAATATCTCTTCCTCCCCAAGGCCTTTCTTCACCACTTGAGCTGAAGTGCCCCCCACCCCACTCCAGTTTTTCTTTCTTTTGTGCATATATCAATATCTACAACGATAGTTTTTGCTTATTTTCTTCCCCTGAATATCACCGTGAGCTCCATGAGGGCAAAGACAGTAACTTTCTGTCTTCAGTGCATAGCACAGAGGCTGGCACACAGGAGGTATTCAGTAAATATTTGTGGGCCTAATGAACCAATGGAGGGTGACTAGAGGGTGACCAGCTCTGTACCCAGCCAGGCCATCTGAGTCCCTGGCGCACAGGGTATGGAGGCCTCACTACCCCAGGACCACCCATTCTGCGGAGGAAGAAGCTAAGGGAAGGGAGAATTGGTGTAGGGGCTCACCTTGGAGTCAGGCCACACGGTGGGGTTGTGGTGCGTCCCATAGATGCTGACCAGGCAGATAATTCCTATGGGGAGGGTGCGGTCAGTGAGGCCATTGGGGCTGAGGGGAACCATGGCCTTCTCTGACCTCCTCCTTCCCTGCTCTTCCTGGAGCTATGCTGTTCCCATGAGCCCTCTGCTACTCTTTCCTGCCCATCCTTCTCTGAAAAATTCTGCTGCTGTGTCCACTCCCCCTCTTGCTCCCTAAAAGGTCTCCATCACCCTTCTAGCTGTCATGCGGGCCACACAGGGATCTTTCTCATTCATATATCTGACATTGTTCTTCCTCAGCTCAAATACTTCCCTTGGCTCCCTACTATCCTGAAGATCAAGTTCAAATGTCTCAATCTAGCATTCAAGGTCTTTCTGCACCCCAAGAGTCTGGTCCATAAATATGCTCTCTTTCATTTTCAACCTCCAAGGTTCACCTCTCATGTTGCCTCTTCCAAGCAGCCCTCCCTACATTTTATCACAGATAAAGTCATCACTCCTTATTTTGGGCTATTCCAGCCCCTGTTCTTCCCTTTAGCCCATCTCTGATCCCATGTGACTGGGATGTTTGGGCCCTGCTGTGTCTCCCTCAGACTGGGTGGTACTCAAGACCTCGGGCCTCTCTAGAACTCCAGCATCACTTGGGCTTAGTCTCCAAGGGATATCTGGCAACTGAATGAAACCATCCATCCCCTACCTGCCCCCTCACAGGGCCCACCCAGCCCCACCCACTCTTGCCTTTCCACCTGGACTCACCCAACTCTGCCTCCCCCCTACACAGCTGGGTCTCCTCCTTCATCCCAGAAGCAAGAGCCACCCAGAGAGATGCCCCATCTACAGGGAGGGTATACCTGGGGCAGGCATGAGCAGCACCCCCACCCCAGGCAGCAGATCAGCCCAGCAGCCAGAGGGACCTCATGGGCACCTTTAGGGATGATGCGCCCATCTGGAAGCTTGATGTCTTCCGTGCAGCGGCGGGAGACCAAGGTCACTGGTGGGAACTGGCGTAGGCTCTCCTTGATGCACATGGTGGTGAAGGGCAGCTGAGTCAGGTCGTCCCTGAGGAGCATGGAACATGGAATGGTGGGTGACTTGGGGCCAGGCCACAGCAACACCCCCTTCCCCAAACATGCACATGCGTGCACACATGCATCCAGGAGCAACCACACAGGAAACCAGTCCAGGATCTCAGACTTGCCCCAACTTCTCATCTGCAATCAGGCATGCACATATCACTAGTCCTTAGCATGCAAAATATCCGACCCGCAACCAATCAGAGCAGCACCAACAGGCTTCTGCACACCCAGCATTAACCCTTTAACCGATGAATTGTGTGGCAGTCAGAGGACAGCTGGAAGTGGTGCCAGCGTAGGCAGGGGTTATTAGCAGCAGTTTACCAGGCTGTGTGGGTCAATTTCAGTATTTAAAAACCCATACATTCCCTCCTTATGCTATTATTAACTTTTTCCCATTGGACTCCAGGGCCCCAAATTGGATTAATTATAACCCTTGGTCCATGATCTGGATCATTTTCTTTCTCTTTCAGAGAAACTTTATGTCACTACCATAAAGGGCAAACAGCAGGCCCAGCATAAACATACCCATAACATAAACACCACTGGGGAAAACAGAAGAGTCATTAAATTCTAGCTAGACTGTCTCCTACCCAGTCCTCAGAAACTGAGCCATATTCTCCCTTCATTAAAAAAGGCAGATCCATGGGATCCCTGGGTGGCTCAGCTGGTTAAGCATCTGCCTTTGGCTCGGGTCATGATCCCGGGATCGTTGGGCTCCTTGCTCAGCAGGGAGCCTGCTTCTCCCTCTGCCTGATACTCCCCCTGCTTGTGCTCTCTCTTTCTCTGACAATTAAATAAATAAAATCTTTTTTTAAAAAGAGAGGAGCAAATTCGCAAGGAGTTCAAGATACAACAGCACCCAAGTGGGAGTGTCTCCTTGACATCAAAACCTAAAAGGTGGACACTGAACAAAAAAGAGCTTTCTCACTGTTCGATGCTATTTAATGCTGTGTTTTCTCTGAGGCACCCAGAATCAGCTCTACGTGGCACACATCTGAAGTAAACTGGATTATTGTTGCCGGTTCTTCACTGCCCACCCCCAACACCTGCGTTTGAATTACACACCCTGTGAGCTCTGCATGTGATTCTGCAGTGTCTTCTGCTCGGGCGAGTGGAATGTACGTCCTGCCCCATTCATATTAAACTTGGCCATGTGACTGGCTTTAGCCAAATGGAATGTTACAATGAAGCGCAGGTTTTAAACTGTGGCTCTTTGTGCTTCTGGAATCTGCCTTGAGAAGAATGTGCCCAGTGTAGCTGCTGGTTCAAAGAGAGTGGGGAGACATGTGGAACAGACCTGAATCCACACATCTGTTTGGACACCACCCCACTCAACAACACCCAGAAGGAACAAGAGTAATTATAAGCAAGGGCAAGGACTAAAGGCAAGCTCTAGACTCAACCTGTCGCCACCATCCCCCCCCCCATCCCTCCATCCCAAACGGACCACTCCAGCTCCTCCAGCTCCCGGCCTTTCATGACTTCCTGGATCTCTTCCCGGCACTTCTCCTGGTACTCTGGATACTTGGCCAAGTTGAAGAGCACCCACGAGAGCCCACTGGATGTTGTGTCGTGACCTGTAGACAGAGGAGGAGCTCAAATGGAGGCTGTCTGAAGACAGCAATGATGCGATTTTCAGACAGCCGGGCCCCTCCCAACCTCCCCTAGCCTCACCCTACGTCCTCACCCTCAAACATAAAGGTGTCTGCCTCAGCTCGGATGTCCTCATCAGACAGTTCCTTCCCATCTTCATCCTGGAATGAACCAGAGGGGATGCTCAGCCCACTTTATGGACCACCCTCCACATCCTGGGCTCCTCTCAAGTCAAGATATCTACCCCTCTCTCAAGCCAAGCTGCAGGGGGAAGGATTCCAGGCAAACAGAGGTATGCAGCTTGTCTAAGAAAGATGGAAAACCAGGAGGGAGAGTGAAAGGTGAAGGGAAGAAGGGAGTTTGTACTTCTTGAGTAGCTGCTAGCACCAGACAGCCTGCTGGATGCCCCAAAAACACCTGTGACCACGCCGCGTAACCGTCATGTAATAAATAGGGAAACTGAGGCTTGGAGGGGAGCGTCAGAGGCCTAGGGTGAAGTATTCGTTAAGGAGCAGGGCCAGAACTGGAACCCAGGACTGTCTGAATCTCGAAGCCAAGCACTGCTCAGAAATTCCACAGAAGCGATCTCTGCAACTGTCACCTTTCTTCAGTCTTGTTATTTCATCACCATAAGTCTGGTGGGCAACATTGTGTCCCACCTGCTTCCAGAACTCATTCAGTGAAGTCCTAACCTCCCCTCCCAGGACCTCAGAATGTAACCATATTTGGAAACCGGGCCTTTAGAGAGGTAATTCAATTATAATGAGGTCTTTAGGGTGGGCCCTGGCCCCACACAACTGGTGCCCATGAAGAAGAGGAAATTTACACAGTCATAAGCAGAGGGACGACAATGTGAAGGTACAAGAAAAGGTATCATCTACAAGCCAGGGAGAGAGGCTTCAGAAGAAGCCAACCCAGTCAACAGCTTGACCTCAGACTTCTAGCCTCCAGAACCTTGAGAAAATTAATTTCTGGGGTTTAACCCCACACACACCAATTTTGTAGCCCTTTGTTATGGCAACCCTAACAAACTAATACAGTAAGTCTTATGCATAGTGCACCTGCATCCCAGATCTGTCACTTTTGATGCTTATCATTTTACAAGGTCAGTGCAATCCTCCAGGAGACCGTCCTGCGTCAGTCTCCACCCTCCAGGGCCCAGCCTCACCCGTGCCAGGAGCAGCACATCAATGAAGTCCAAGGTCTTGCCCTGCTTGCCCTTCAGCCAGGCCTCAGCCCCCTGCTGACGGAGCGCCCACCGCCGCTTCTGGATGACCTCAGTGGTGAAGCGGTGCACGGTGTCACAGGCCTGCCGGAAACGTCGCCCATCTGCCGAGAGGTAGTAGATGAAGTCTATGTGGTGATGCAAGCGATACTGGCGCCGGACCACGAGGGCACTCAGCTCAATGATGGCTGAGATGTAATCGCTCATCTTCCTGTTGGGGAGGTGCAGGGGAGAAGAGACAGGAGCATGTACCTGGCCCCTAAGACAAGCTTCTCCTCCCCGTGCGTTGTTGACAGAGAAAGGCCCTGCATAGACTAGATTTTCTTTTTTCTTTTTTAAGATATTATTTATTGATTTGAATGAGAGAGAGAGAGAGCACAAGGAGGGGGTGCAGCAGACAGAGGGAGAGGGAGAAGCAGGCTCCCCAATGTGCAGGGAGCCTAATGCAGGGCTCCATCCCAGAACCCTAGGATCATGACCTGAACCGAAGGCAGACGCTCAACTGATTGAGACACCCAGGCGCCCCAACAAATTATTTTTTTTAAGATTTTATTTATTTGACAGACAGAGATCACAAGTGGGCAGAGAGGCAGGCAGAGAGAGAGGAGGAAGCAGGCTCTCCGCGGAGCAGAGAGCCCGATGTGGGGCTCGATCCCAAGACCCTGAGATCATGACCTGAGCCGAAGGCAGAGGCTTTAGCCCACTAAGCCACCCAGGCGCCTCGCCAACAAATTATTTTTTTTAAGATTTTATTTATTTATTTGACGGAGAGAGACACAAGCAAAAGAGGGAACACAAGCAGGGGGAGTGGGAGAGGGAAAAGCAGGCTTCCTGCAGAGCAGAGAGCTCTATGCAGGGCTCGATCCCAGAACCCTGGGACCATGACCCAAGCCAAAGGCAGACTCTTAACAACTGAGCCACCCAGGCGCCCCCAAATTATTTTTTAATGGCAATCATCTGATCTGTTTGTTGGCCTCATAATACCTGAATAAAACCAAAACCCAGGTACATTTTAAAACAAGTCCAAAGGATTAGGACTTCCAAATAGATGTAGCATCACTAAGACTAAATGCCTACAAGCCACAAAGTGGGAGAACTCCCATTCCTGATGGTGAACTTGTATCTAAAACATGGAAAGAGCTCTTAAATTGCCCCAACTAGGAATGGCTAGAACCAAAAAGACAGATAATAACAAGTGTTTAAAAAAAATTAACAAGTGTTGGAAAGAGTGTGGAGAAATTGAAGTCCTCACACACTGCTGGTAGGAATATAAAATGCCCCATCTACATTGGAGAAAATGGCAGTTCCTCAAAATCTAAACAAAGAATTATCACATAATCCAGAAATTCTGCTCCTAGGTACAGACTTTAAAAAGTTAAAAACAGGGGCGCCTGGGTGGTTCAGTTGGTTGGGCAACTGCCTTCGGCTCAGGTCATGGTCCTGGAGTCCTGGGATCGAGAGTCCTGCATCAGGGTCCCAGCTCCATGGGGAGTCTGCTTCTCCCTCTGACCTTCACCCCTCTCATGCTCTCTCACTCTCTCTAATAAATAAATAAAATCTTTTTAAAAAATTAAGAACATACTTTCACACACTCATACACCAATGTTTATATAATAGCCGAAAAGTGGAAATGACCCAAATGTCCATTAGTAGATGAATGGATTTTTTAAAAATGTGGTATAATGTGGTAAATGGAATATTATTCAGCAACCTAAAAAAATGAAATATTGACACAGGGTGAATGAATCTTGAGAACATTATGCTGAGTGAACAAAACCAGACAGAGAAGCTGGCATCATTCCATCAATATGAAATTTCCATAATAGACAAATCTGTGGGGGCAGAAGGAAGATTCGTGATTGCCTACACTGGGAGAAGTGGGAAGTGGGGGTGAGCGCCAAAATGTACAGGGCTTATCTTTGGTGGAAATATTTTAAAACGGATTATGGTGATGGTTGCACAATTTGTAAATATATTAGAAACCATTGGATTGTATATTTTAAATGGGTGAATCATATGGTATGTGAGTTATATCTCAGTAAAACCATTATAATTTTTAAAAAAATGAAGGGGTGCCTGGGTGGCACAGTTGGTTAAGTATCTGACTCTTGGTTTTGGCTCAGGTCCTGATCTCGGGGTCATGAGATCAAGCCCTGCATCGGGTTCCACACTCAGCATGGAGTCTTCTTAAGACTCTCTCTCCCTCTTCCTCTGCCCCTCCACCCCCCGTACCCCATGCTCACTCTCGCTCTCTCTGTCTCTCAAATAAATAGATAAATGTCTTTAAAAATGAAAAAAAAATGAAATCACTAGGACAGGTGTGCAGGGGGCTGTCCTTGGTCCTGAAGTATGCTTCTTTTCATACACTTGTCAATTTGCCGTTTTCTTGCTTATTTATTTGAGCATCATTGCTGCCTTTCTTCCCACCAACATGTAAATTCCAGGGGAGCAAGACCTTTTCTATTTTGTTGACCACTGTATTCATAATGCCTAGTCCAAGAGTGGGCCATAGTAGGTACTCAGTAAATATTTCCAGTTTAATTAATTAATTAATTAATCAATCACTAAGGTCATCTCAACCTTACCCAACCCATAACCCTACAAAGCCCAGAGTAGCAAAGGCAGAAGCTTATTATTAAGGACCTACTATGTGCTACAAACTTGCCATTTACAACATCTCTTGTTCGAAATGTACCCACTTAGACTATAAATTCCAAGGAACTGGAACTTAATCTATTGTTCACCACCATATTCCCAGTAGCTAGCATAGTCTCCTGCACATAGGAGGGACACAAAAATATCTGATGAATGAATGAATGAATGAACGAACCAGGACAATGGTCATCTTATTTATTCATTCAACAAATATTCACTGAGCATCTACTGTGTGCTAGTGCAGTGTGGCATCATTTTATTCTTTTTTTTTTTTAAGGACAAAGTGCTATTTATTTATAGCAGGGGCAGGGGGGAGGGGCAAAAGGAGAGGGACAGAGAGAATCTCAAGCAGGCTCTGCAAGCACAGAGCTCAACAGGGGGCTTGATCCCACTACCCTGAGATCATGACCCGGGCCAAAATCAAGAGTTGGAAGCTCAACTGACTGAATCACCCATGTGCCCTGACATCATTTTATTCCTAAAACATCTCTCAGAGGGTCAAGGCTTGTCATCCTTGTTTTACAAAAAAAGGACATTAAAGCTCAGAAAATGGGGAGATACTTTCCAAAGGCCAAACTACTCTTCATGGAGCAATGAGGGAAACTAGCATTTATTAAGCACCTACTATATGCAAAACCATCAATTTACATTATCTTAATACTCACGCGATGGCTATGGGGAAGGAATTGGGATTCCGTTTTTGGGTAAGGATATAGGCTCAGGGAGGTGATGTTAGTTTTCAGAAACACACAGCCCATCTGTGGCAGAGCCTAACAGCCCAGGGATGCCTAACACTTGAGAGTTTCCTTTCTTCTCCCACCACCCTGCTCTAGAGCAACGGGCTCTGTCTTCCCAGGGAAGCCACACTCACTCCTGGCAGTTGCTGTTGTAGCTGAAGACACATTTCTGAAGACTGTCCAGGGTCATGAGGCTGACATGCTCAAACATGTCAAGGGAGACCACTGAGCCCTGTGCCAGGCGCCGCCATTTACTCTGGAAGAGAGAGACGCATGGCAAAAGGATGTAGAGACCACAGACTTTAAGCCAGGCTTCCAAAGACCTAGCTGCCCGCTCGCTAAAAGCCCACTTTGTAGGATAAAGGAAGTGAAGCTTCCTAACATCACCCGGCTTATCCACTAGTCAGAGCCTGGACCAGTCTCACTCCCAGGACACCCTCTTCCCAAGAAACCTTGCAACTTACATGCATGATGTCTGTGCATTGGTTGAAGATCTTCATGTAGGGTTTCAGGATGTCAAAGTGGAAGGCAGGCGTCAGCAGGCGGCGATGGCGGCTCCATTTGTCCCCTTTGCTCAGCAGCAGCCCATCTCCTAGGCCCAGAAGACTGAAATTAAGGGCCTCTCCTTCTACTCTGAAACACTACAAGAAACCCCACCCTCTCTTCCCCAAAGCCCCAGCCCAACTCACCCAGTTCCATACTCACCCAGCCAAGGCTTTAGGAAACCATAGAAAAGGTCATCCTTAGGGGCAATAGCAGCTGTGGAGAAAGAAGAGGTGGTGATGACTCAAAACAGAGTTCTAACCCTTGACCTCTGCTTATGAGCTCCTTGGGCCTCCTCTCTGAGCTCTGACCTCCACGTAACCCCTCCAGTCCATCCTCCACACCTGCCCCAGAAAGATCCTTATAACATGCTGATCTGAACATGAGCCTCCCCTGGTTAGATACCTCCCATAGCTCCCTATCACCTTGGAAATAAAATTCAAGCTCAAGCAAGCACTGAAGGTCATGCGCCATCTTGCCCTGTATGCTTCTCCTATCTCTCCCATCAACATACACCAAATAATCCCACATGCTGGCCCTACCTCCAAACCTTTGTCCAGGCTGTGCTCTCCATCCGGAATAGCCCTCTTCACCCTAATCACCCCTCTTTTCTTCCAACTCAGGCCATCTGAATTACACCTCCTGTGCTCTCAGTCTCCGCGGTCTGCACTGCACTCTGGTCCCAGGAGGTCTTATCAGATGATGGATCTGACCATGTCCCTTCCCACTCACACCCATTAGATGCAACCACCAGATGCTCAGACCATTTTCAAAACCTTGAATGACCTACTCCAGTCCAGACCTCTCTGAAAACACCTTCATCCTCCATTCTCTATATGCTCAATCTTCTAACATCACAGAATTTTTTTCATCTCCTTGAAAAAGTCACATTGTCTCTCTGTTCCAGGTCTTTCTACCACATGCCCTCTCTGCCTCAAACACTCTCCCCTCATTCTTCGAGCCTCTGCTTGGATGCTATCCCTCCTCCACCAGTCCCCCTAGATTGTATCCATCCAATTACAGTCCCCTTGAGAGGAGGGAACATGCTGATCACTGATATACTGGTGCTAAATAATGTTTTTTAGAGGGGGGGGAGGAGGACTAGAGGGAGAGGAAGAGACAGTCTTTTTTTTTTAAGATTTTATTTATGTATTTGAGAGAAAGCAGGGGGAGGAGCAGAGGAAGAGGGACAAGTGGACTCCACACGGAACGTGTCATCCCACAACCCTGAATCATGACCTGAGCTAAAGTCAAGAGTCGGACAATCAACCAACTGACCCAGCCAGGCACCCTGGGAGAGAACTCTTATGTTGGCTCCATGTCCATCACAGAGCCCAACATGGGGCTCGATCTCACAGCCCTGAGATCACAACCTGATCCAAAGTCAAGAGTCAAACACTTAACCAGTTGAGCCACCCAGGCACCCCTAGTGTTAAATAATTTTTATTGAATGATCCAACCAAAGGTTGAATGAATGCAAAAATGGATGGACGGATGGATAGATGGATGGGTTAGCGAGTAAATTCCCTTTCAGTGTGTTGAGCAGACGTGGGACAGAATGGGCTGAGGCCCAGGAAGGAAGTACCTGAAATTCAAGCGATGTCACTTTTATCTGAGACGTGACTCAGCCACCTACACACACACTACCTAGGCAGGCGAGAATTCTACCACTGAACCACCAATGCACACACACTACCTAGGAACTGGCCAACTGTGCACACAGTCATCTGTCCACTCATCCTCCTATTTAGGACATCTCTTCTACCATCTTCCTGTACCCAACCCATGCTAGGCAACACTGGGGACCAGAGATGGCTCAGCTCCACACCCTGCCTGGAGGAGCTCCGGGTGGGGCAAGAAAGGGAAGCAGAAGCACGCCTGCAATTATCAAGAAGATAGAGAGCGTGCCAGAAGCAAAGGGAGGCACAGAGAAAGGGCTGCTGGAATTCAAGACAGGCTTCCAGGAAGAGGCAGCACGGGAGAAGAAGGTGGAAGTCTAGTCACTCCTTTACTCTCTGGGATCTGGACTGCAGCCCAGGCCCCTTGAGAGTCTTTCCGATATACAGACCTGTTCAATGGCTGTCCTGCTCACACACCTCCTATCATTCCTTAACGCCCCCAGGGTAAAACACAAGCTTATTTGCTTTGCACGTGGGTGTTCTGAGTCCAGTTCCTGTCTCATCCCTTAACTCCTCCCCACATATCATCTTACCTCCAGACACCAGAAGTCACCTGAATTCCCTTGGCACTTTCACACATCTGCATCTTTGTCCTAGCAAACCCTCCACCTGACACTTCTCATCTGGAAAACTCCAAACATCCTTCACTGACACCTCCTCCAGGAAGTCTCCCCAGCTGAACCCTTGCTCTCCCATCCTTGGGTCCCTACTCCATTCCAACTCTAACTACTTGATTCCAGGAGTCTGTGTCTGGGCTGCCTTTCTCACCAGTGTCCCCTTCAGCAAAAAAGGGAGGTAACATCTACCCTGGAGGGGATCATATAAGAAAAGGCCCCACCCAGTGCCCAGTAGGAAGGATCGTATCACTGTGGTTGAGAGCTTGGCCTCTGGGTGGATCAGGTCTGGGTTTAAATCCCAACCCTACCTCTAACTCGCTGTATAAACTTGGGCACTTTAGCCCTCTGTCCCTCCACTTCCTCAGCTTCCAGAGGAGAAACAGAACAACCCTGCCTGCCTCATAGCGTCCCTACAAAAACTCAATGAGCTCATATGTTCCTGGCACATGGCAGGAGCTCATTAAATATTTGTACACATAAATGAATAATTAACCAACTGCTGGCTATTTTTGTAACTATGATTATAATTATTGGTCACTGGTGTCAAGAACTTGTGAGACGAATATCTGCATCTCCAGCCCCCAGCAAGGTCCTACTAGTGAAAAATAAATGCCTAGCTATCGTGGAAAGCAGTTTGGTGGTTCCTTAAAAAGTTAAAGGTAGAATTCCCATTTGACCCTGCATTTCTACTCCTCGGGATCTACCCAGGAGAAATGAAGACATATAACCACACTGAAACTTGTACATGCATATTCACAGCAACACTCATAACAGCCCAAAGGTAGAAACAACCCAATGTCTGTCAGTGGAGGAGTGGATAAACAAGCGTGGTATATCCGTATATCTAAACAATGGAATATTACTCAGTCTTAAAAAGAGGTAAGGTCAGGGTACCTGGGTGACTCAGTGGGTTAAGCCTCTGCCTTTGGCTCAGGTCAGGATCTCAGGGTCCTGGCATGGAGCCCAGCATCGGGCTCTCCGCTCAGCGGGGAGCGTGCTTCCCCCTCTCTCTCTGCCTGCCTCTCTGCCTACTTGTAATCTCTCTCTCTCTAATAAATAAATAAATAATCTTTTTAAAAAAATTTAAAAAATTAAAACAAAAAAGTGGTCATCACTATACTGTGGATAAATGTCAGAAACATTTTGCTGAAGGAAAGAAGTCAGTCACAAAAGGCCACATTGTGTATAATTCCTTTCCTTTCCTATGATATATCCAGAACAGGAAAAGCTGTGGATATAGAAAGGAGATTGGGGGGATGTCCCAGGAGATGGGGGCAGAGGAGAATGGGAAGTAATTACATAATGGGTTCAGGCTGTTTTATAGAGCCATGAAAAAGTTTGAAACAAGAGAGAGCCAAGGGTTGCACAACATTGGGAACACTCGAAATGGTTAATTATATGTTATGTGAATTCCAACTCCATACAAAATGAATGTAGAAAGACAAGCTATAATTATATGCCTATATATCACGCTTCAGCCTCTATAAATCATTTTCACCTCCTTTCGCCCATTAATCCTCTCTATCCCAATTGCCTAATATAAGGCAAAGATAGAGAGGTCCAAGAGGAGCCGTGCCTTTCTCAGGCTCCGTGGGCCGTGGGGATTTGGGCACAGGGCAGCCAGTTCCCCAGGTATGGTCCTGTGGAGGTCCCAGTGGGGAATGGGATCCACAGCTTGGGGCCAGGCCAGTCTGTCCTGACTCACAGCCCCACACTCCCTAGCTAGAGCCCCCATCTGACTCCTCCAGCAGGGGGCGGTAGTGGATGTCCTGCCCATCCTGAGGGAGGGGAGGGGCGAGGAGAGGAGAGGCAGAGGCCTGAGCATCTACTGCGTGCTGAGGCCACACTGAGGGCTCCACTCCCTATTCTACTTGGGGTCTCACAACCAGAGAGGACAGTACTCAGGAAACTGAAGCTCTTAGGAGTAGGGGGGAAGGAAGAGAAGGTGAAAGAAAGAAAAACGGGATTGAGAAAGGCAGGAGAGAACAAACCCTCATGAGCACCTACCCACATCATCTGGAGCCTTCACAACCACCCCATTTTACGGAGCAGAAACTGAGGCCCTGTGAGGCTAGATGAATTTCTTGGTCACACAACAGTTATGGCTCCATATAGGATCAGAGCCCAGCCGGCCTAAGTCCTAGCCCAGGGCTCTTCCCACAATTGGTACCATCCTTTGGAAGAGTCACCTTTCCCAGGGTCTAGGTTCCCCGTTTGTGCAGTGAGGTGGGCACCCCCTCACAAATGCAGCAATGGTGGGGAGGGCATAGCTGGGGAAGGGAAGGATAGCAGCCCCTTTTGCTTTCATGGCTCCAGGGTGGCAAACTTGATGGTGGTCTCTAGACATGGGTGCAAAGGCCCAGGCTGGGGCCAGAGATATAAAATTCCTGGAGCTCTTTCATTCCTCCCCCCTCTCTCAAATACCCCGATGCCTCTGGAGATACTCAGTTACGTGCGAGGCCACACTGCAGATCCAGACTCCTATGAGAGGGACAGGGCTGGATGCAGACACACTCAGCCTTAGAGGGTTAGGACTGAGAATGGAGAATCCCAGAGGAGAAAGCTATGATCTGCCTGGAGGGTCACCCCCAGGTCTTCCTGGAGAAGGTGGTCATTGGATCTGCATGTTAAAGGCTGAACAAGAGCTTGCCAAGCACACCTGGGAGTCCTACACCTTGAGAGAGGTGTGGACCTCAGAAGGGAGAAACATCCTTCTACATCTCCTCTTCCACCAATCAGGGGCAGCCCAGGTGAAGCTGGAAGAGCCACAGTGGGAATGTCAGAAGCCAAATGTTGGGCTACCATAGCTTAGAATTAAGCAGCAACCATTTAACAAAATCCTAGGCCAACAATTGCCTATCCAAGCATGTTTAGCTCTGACTTCCAGGGGGTAGACATCCTCTCAAATTCCTGGGACTCTTAGATATTGTCTATCTTTTCCCATGCTATTCCCACTACCTGTATTACTATGGCTGCTTTGGTGAACTCCTATTCATCCTTCAAATCCCCGCTCAAATGGCCTTCCCCTGGAGAGCCTGCGTGCCTAGAAGCCCAGGTGAGCTCTGGGAGTTCAGGGCTTACCCATCACTCAAAGGCCCAGCCCACCTACCCGAGGCGCCCACTAGGGGCTTGATGTAGTCAGGGTGCACCAGAACCAACAGCGGCAATACAGGTCCAATCCACACCAGAATCACATGGTGCATGTTGTCCAGCACCTTCTTCTCATCTTGGAGGCCCGACTCATTTGGAAGATACTGCAGGGGGTGGTAGGGAAAGATAGTGAGGAGGAGCCCAGCCCCAGCTTCCCCTAGCCTTTCCCTTCAGCCACCTCCCCTGTCCTCCAAATGAGCCCAGAATAGCTGTAGGATTGGCTGAATGAGGCTGCACCTGGCTAAGCCGGCATTCCCTCATCTGAGAAGTGGGGAAGAATGGAATCTCTGTCTGAGGGCAGTTGATAAAATTCACGAATGAACAAAATGAGAGAGACTGGCACAAGGGCCTGACACATAGCTGGTGTCCAAGAAATAAAAAACAGTAACCATAAGCACAATCATAATGATTGGCATTTATTGAGTACTTGCTCTGTTAGGAATAAAATTACTAGTATTGTTATTTTTTTTAAAGATTTTATTTATTTATTTGAGAGAAAGAGTAAGAGAGAGCATGAGAGGGGAGACGGTCAGAGGGAGAAGCAAACTCCCCGTGGGGCTGGGAGCCCAATGCAGGACTCAATCCCCGGACTCCAGGATCATGACTTGAGCTGAAAGCAGTTGCTTAACCAACTGAGCCACCCAGGTGCCCCTAGTATTGTTATTTTTAACACATACATAGGGTTGCAGTGTTAGGCACTGCTTTGGACACTTTTCATATATCCATACCTTTCTCACATACTCATACCTTCAACATACACAAGTATTATATGACAAAGTTGCTACTATTTTCCCCATTTTCCTTTGCTCAAAAAGGCCAAATGACTTGTCTGACATGACAGGTGAGTCAGTGTCTAGGTTTGGGCTCCCCCAGAGGCAGGTCTTGAGACAAGAGCTCTAGCTAGAGCTAATGGTTCGTTTGGAGGGGGATCCCCCCAAAACGTGAGTAGATCCATCCCTATTCCACAGGCTGTGAGAATTAGGGGAGAGCTCAGATATTAAGGGACCTAACCCCCTACCTGGCCAAACGCAAGGCCCAGCAATTGCCAATCAAATGAATAAATGAATGAGTGAACAAGTCAGTAAGTGACTTCTCTCTGGCTCCTGTGTCTCCTTCTCAACCAGGTTCACCCTGAGCCCATCCACACCCAAGAGAAACCATGGCATCACCGACAACTCATGGCCCCAGGAGGCAGGCTGGGCCCGCAGGGTCAATGCTGGACTTCAGAACCGGCCCTGTCCAGCTATCTGTGGCACCAGAGCCTGGCTACTACCTCTAGAACCACCAGTAAAGCCAGCTGGCTTCTCAGAGTAAGAGTACTGGATATGGGGAATGACAAAGGAGTAGAAGTTCTTCTAACTGAGAAGGATATTTGGGACAGGGGCAGAGGTCCAGCAAAGGACCCAGAGGTGGAAGTCAGAGCCTGGTGGTAGGAACAGGAAGTCATTCTGCAGATCTAGACGTGAAGAGGGTGGGAGTTAGAGTCTGAAGGGGCTTGAACACTACCTGAGGACCTGAGAATTTCTCAAGACAGTAGTGGGGAGCCATGGAGTATATGTGAGTAGAGGAGGGACATGGTTGGTTTCAAGAAATCCTCCTGGGGCCAGGATGGGGGAGGGACTGGGGGTAGGAGCCCAGGGAGGAGGTGGGACCATGGTTCAGCAGGAGAAGGTAAGGCCTGAGCAGGGGTGGGAGGTGAAAGGAGGAGACTCAGGCATAAATGGGTGAAACTTGGTGCATGCTGGCCCCTGGAGAGTCATTCCTAAAGACACATAAAATGTTCTTGGAGCTATTGAGGGAAATGTGTCTCCTGCTCCCTTCTTCTGGGACACTCAGCCCAAGTAATATCTAAAATATTTCTAGAATTCCTTGAGACTTCCAGTCTCTGCAGGACCCAGGAGTTGAGCACATCCACCACAACGTGGCAGGCTCAGTGCCAAGCATGCTATGGACATGACTTTAAGACCTGTCAAAACAATCTCACGATGGGGCGCCTGGGTGGCTCAGTTGGTTAAGCAACTGCCTTCGGCTCAGGCCATGATCCCAGACTTCCAGGATCGAATCCCGCATGGGGCTCCCAGCTCCTTGGGGAGTCTGCTTCTCCCTCTGACCTTCTCCTCTCTCATGCTCTCTCTCACTCATTCTCTCTCAAATAAATAAATAAAATCTTTAAAAAGAAAAAAAAAACAATCTCATGAGGTTATTAGGAACAATCATCATCCCCACATTGCAGATGGGGAAACTGAGGCATGGATAGGTGAAGTCATTTGCCCAAGGTCACATGGCAGGAGAGAGTAGAGATGGACATCAGGCACACACTGATGACCACTGCCCTTGAACTGCCTCTCTGAATTCCACGTCTGCACCTGGCATGAGGCCTGAACCAGGAATTCTCCACAACTGTCCCTCTGTTTCCTTGAGGCCTGGAAGGGGGACCAGATGAGGGCTATAGGCAGTTAGGAGCTGGACCGTAGGACCCTAAAAGCCTCAGTGCCCTCAGGAGTCTGGCTTCCTCTGACCTCTGAAGCCCTTCTAGAAAAGTGCAGGTTTCATCATCCCGAAACAAGAGGTGGCAGAGGGTACAGAGCTAAGAGCAGGAACTCTGGAGACAGATGGCCTGGGTTTGAACCCCAACTCTGCCACCGACAAGCTGTGTGTCCTAGGGCCAGCTACTTAACCTCTCTGTGCCATAATAGTCTCAGGAGCAAAACGGGGGTAGTCATGGGAACCACCTCCCAGGACTGTCAAGAGGACAGAGTTAATATTTTTAAAGCACCTGACCTAATGCTTAACACCTGTGTGTGAAGTAAGACATGAAAGGCAAGGTAAGAGAATGAAAGAGAGGGTACAAACACACTGGGGGTGGGGCAGAGCAACAACGTTGACAGGAGGTACCCCCACCCCCGGCCTCCTGCCTGGGGATCACAGAACCTGACGACTTTCACAGGCACTGGTCCCTGTTGCTAAGCAATGGCCTGAAGTTACAGAGCAAACCTTAGAGTCATTCTGCCTCACAGCTGTGAAACCTCTGGTAAACTGTTTGCCCTCTCTGAGCCTCAGGCATACTCGATCCAGTAAAATGGGTCTGTTCATGGCTCCAGCCGCATTCTTCGGGGATGGAGGAAATGGTCAGGTCCATCATCCTTACCGAACACCTGGGACCTGCCCAGTCCCCCTGCCCAGCCACACGGACGCACCATGCCTAGATGGCCCAGCAGCCAGTTGCGCCGGGGCGGCTGGGGGAAGCAGCTCAGGCGGCGGCAGGTGATGTAGAAATGCCAGCAGAGCCTCAGGAACTGCATCAGCAGGCGGAAGAGGAAGAAGAGCAGGGAGAGGAGGAGCACAGACACTGCATACAGGCGGAACGTGGTCTTCTCCACTCCCAGGAGGTGCAGCAGGTGTTCTGTGATGGGCAGCATCCTGGGGGGACAGACGGGATGAGGGGGTCAGTGCAAGTAGGAGCCATCCTCTGGCCATGTGTGCACCACACACAGGATGACCTGTGGAGTCAAGCAGCATGTACTTGGCACACAGTAGGTGCTCAATACACAGGAGTCCCAGACCCCAAGGATACCTCTCAATCTTCCCCCAGCAGTGACCTTCAGCTAGCTAGCCAGATGAATGCACCAGTGCCCTGTCCACATGCCCTCAGCTTTGACTTTGCAGGGCATCCCTCCTGACTTCTTGCCCATATGTGGATGGCCAGAGTGTTGGAAAATTTAAACACACACACACACACACACACACACACACACACACTCAGCTCTTAACCAATGACTGATAAATGTTGCTGGATAGATACATTCTCCCTTGGGGTGCCATGACTCTGAGATGTGGGCTCCACATGAGCTACCAGACTTCCCCAGGAGGATTAAACCCCCAGTGCCCACCACAGAAACTTTCTCTATTAGATGCCTCCCTTCCCTTGTCTGGCCTCTTTTTCTTTTTTATTTAATTCAGGTGAGATTCACCCAACATAAAATGAACCATTTGAAAGTATAATTGCCCCTGAAAAATGAAAGAGTTTGGGGTACCAAATCCACAAAGCAGTCAAAATTCCATATATAACTTCTGACTCCCCAAAATCTTAACTACTAATAGTCTACTATTGACTGGAAATCCTTACAGATAACATAAAGTCAATTAAGACATATTTTGTATATGTATTATATGCTATATTCTTACAGAAAAGTCAGCTGGAGAAAAGAAAAGATTACAAAAGCTTAAGAAAGAAAATCCATTTATGGGACTACACTGTAAAAATTCCACATATAAGCAGACCTATGCAGTTCGAACCCATGCTGTCCAAAGGCCAACTGTGTACAATTCAGTAGCATCTAATACATTCACCGCACAACTACCCCCTCCACCTAGCTCCAAATTTTTTTCATCACCCTGAAAGGAAATCCCATCCCAATAAGTAGTCATTCCCCATTCACCTGTACCTTCAATCCCTGGCAACTGCTAATTTGCTTGCTTGCATGCTTTCTCTCTCTCTCTCTTTCAAGTAGGTTCCATGCCCAGCACAGAGCCCAATGCAGGGCTTGAACTCATGACTCTGAGGTCAAGACCTGAGTTGAGACCAAGAGCTGGTTGCTTGACCGACTGAGCCACCCAGGCACCCCTAATCTGCTTTCTGTTTCTATGGATACTTTGTTTCAGATCAATGGGATCATATATTATGTGACCATTTGTGTCTGGCTTCTTTCACCCAGCATGATGTGTTCAAGGTTCATTATAGCGTGCTTGGAACTTCATGTCTTGCACTGCTGGGTAATATTCCATTGTCAGGAGTATCACAATTTGTTTATCCATTCATCTGTTGATGAACACCTGAACTGCTCCCACCTCTGCCAATTGTGAAATGTGCAGCTATGAACATGCATGTGCAGGTATGTGTCAGAGTCCCTGTTTTCAATTCTTTGGGGTTCACTTCCTTTTTCCTTACTGGTATGTTCCGTGGTCACTTCCCAAAAAAGCTCTTTGCACTCAAATCCTTGCCCGAGGGTCAGCTCTTGAAGGAACCCAAATAAACTGGGTAGGAAACAATAGTATTAATAACACAGTGACCAGGTATGGAGCATTGCAATGTGCCATGCATCACACTCAGGGATGTGCATGCCTCGTTTTATGGAATCTTAAAGGGCAGTTAGGTCTTACCTTCTCTCCATTTTCTGGACAACTGAATCTCAGTTCCTCTAATTAAAGGGAGATGGGAGCTAGCAGAGGCCCCCTGAACCCCGACCAACAGCCAAACTCCATCACTTTGGGGGCTCAAAGATCTCAGACGATGCCAAGGACATTCCTGAAAATGGATGGGTCCCTCTATTTTCCACTCAGTCCAACCAGCCAAGGGTTCCACCTCTGTGCTCCACCTCCTGGGGCAACATAGCTAAAGGGACCCTGAACTCCAGGTCCTCACCTGAGTCCCCAGTTCCCATCCATTCCTGCCCATGTTTCCCTCCATTAGGGTCTCAGACCCACTGGCTCTTCTGTCAGCCAATGCCCAACTATATCCTCCATAGAGAAGATGTATGGGTGGGTCATCACCAAATTTGGAGAGCCCCATTGGGTTGGTCTGACTTACATTATAAGTCATGCAGATGACGTGACCACTCATGAGGATGGCTACCATCAAGAAAAGAAATGAGAGCTGGAAAACATGCAGAGAAACCTTGAACGCTTATGCATTGCTTGTGGGAATGTAAAATGGGGTCACTTTGCTGTGGAAAACAGTATGGTGGTTCTTCAAAAATATTAAACATAGGGGTGCCTGGGTGGCTCAGTGGGTTAAAGCCTCTGCCTTCAGCTCAGGTCATGATCCTGGGGTTCTGGGATCAAGCCCTTCGTCGGGCTCTCTGCTCAGCAGGGAGCCTGCTTCCTCCTCTCTCTCTGCCAGCCTCTCTGCCTACTTGTAATCTCTGTCTGTCAAATAAATAAATAAAATCTTTTTTTTAAATATTAAACATAGAATCACCATGTGATCCAGCAATCCCACTTCTGGGTAGATCCCAGTCAGTTAAGTAACTGCCTTCAGCTCAGATCATGATCCCAGGGTTCTGGGATCAAGTCCCACATCAGGCTCCTTGCTCTGTGAGAGGAGCCTGCTTCTCCCTCTGCCGGCCACGCCCCCTGCTTGTGCACTCGCTCGTGCTCTCTCTCTCATTCTCTCTGACAAATAAATAAATAAAATCCTAAAAAAAAAAAAAGAAGAAGCAGGGACTCAAACAGATATCTGCACATCCGTGTTCACAGCAGCATTAGTCACAATAGCCAAAAGGTGGCCATAATGTGGTCCGTTCATACAGGGGAATATTATTTGGGTCTAAAAAGGATTCTGACACCTGGTAAAACATGGATGAACCTCGAGGACATTATGTTAAGTGAAATAAGAGACACAAACAACAAATGCTAGGTGATCTCACTTAAAAGAGATCTCTAGAGGAGTCAGATTCAGAAACAGGAAGTAGAGAGTAGGCTTGAGGGGCTGCGGGAGTGGGGGGCTTAAGGGGGCCCAGGGACGGGAGTTAGTGATTAACAGGCACAGAGTTTTAACTGAAGAAGATGAAAAGTTCTGGAGATGGACAGTGGTGACAACTGCATAACAATGTGAATGTACTTAATACCACTGAATTATACACTTAAAATGTTTAAGGTAATAAATGTTATGTGTATTTTACCACAATTAAAAATTGTGGTAAACATAACATTGTGGTAAACATAACAAAAATTGTGGTAAACATAAACATCTTTTTAAAAATTTTTTTAAAGATTTATTTATGTATATATTATATATATATGTGTGTGTGTGTGTGTATATATATATATGTACATATATATATATATATATATTACATATATTATTTGGTGGGGAGGGGCACAAGGCGAGGGGAGAGAGAATCCCAAGCAGACTCTGCCCTAAGCATGGAACCCAATGCGGGGCCCGATCCCACAACCCTGAGATCATGACCTCAACTGAAACCAAGAGTTGGACACCTAACTGAGTGAGCCACCCAGGTGCCCCAAAAAAGTCTTTTGAAAAAGACGGACTGGCTGGTGTAGGCGGTATGCCCTCTGGAAGGCCCAGGTAGGGGTGGAGGTCGGCAAATAACCTCTCAAAATGAAGTCCAGAGAGCTCCAAGTCACAAGTCCCAGGCAGAAGGTCATGGGCAGCTCCAGGTAACACACTCACCAGGGAGTAGCTGTGGATATTTGTTTTTTTACTGATTTAATAGAGGGTCATGATTCTCCCCCAGCATGCCAGGGAAGGCAGCCAGCGATTACGATCCAGAACTGTGACCTTCCTCTAAATGCTCTCACATGCCAGGCTTCTCACCAAGTGTTCCATTTGCATTTCTTTGTCATTTAGTTGGCAAATCATGTTTGATCTCCTTCTATGTGTGTGACTCTGTTCTGGGCATGGGGATGTAATGGCGAGCCGGACACACATGGTCCAGGCCCTTAAGAGAGGTGGCCACCAAGAGACATGACAGAACACCATGTAAACACACTGCATGTCTTGAAAGGGGTAAAGCGGGTTTGGGACTGCCTGAATATGGGCCCCCCAAATATGTCAGTTCTCTGGAACCTGGGAATGAGACCTTCTATGGCAAAGTCTTTGCAGATGGGACTAAGTTAAGGGTCTAGAGATGAGAAGAATAGCCTAGATTGTCTTGGTTGGTCCCAGCTGGAATGACAGATGTCCTTACAAGAGGCAGAGGGATAGAAGCGCCTGGGGGGCTCAGTTGGTTAAGCATCCAACTCTTGATTTTGGCTCAGGTCCTGATCTCAGGGTCATGAGATCAAGCCTCACATACGGCTTAGCAGGGAGTCTGCCTGAGATTTTCTCCCTCTGCCTCTGCCCCTCCCCCCACTAATGTGCTCATGCTCTCTCTCTCTCTCTAAAACAAAAGAGAGAGAGAGAGAGGCAGAGGGAGATTTGACACACTGAAGAGGAGAAGGCTGTGCAAAGATGCAGGCAGACCCTGGGACACTGGAGTCACCAGAAGCTGGAAGAGGCAGGAAACAGATTCTTCCCTAGAACCTTCAGAGGGAGTGTGGCCCTGCCAACACCTGGATTTCAGACTTCTGGCCCCCAGAACTACGAGATAATAAGTGTGTGTTGTTTTAAGCCCCACAGTTCATGGTAAATTGTTAGAGCAGCCACAGGAAACTCATACACAACATAAGATGATACAGACCAATCCTTTTAGATAAGGTGGTCCAGGAGGGTTTCTCTGGGGAGGGCCAGCTGGGCAGACACCTGAATGAAGAACCTAAATGAAAGGGGCTTTCTTATTAAATGCACATGTGTGCGCACACACACATAACTGGGTTCTATCTAATCCTGACTCCACTGACTAGCTGTGTGGCCTGGGCCTCAGTTTCCCCATCTGAAACTGGAGGTGAATGTAAAAGATGATTCTAGGATCCACCCCAGTGTGACCTTCTCCTGGGTGTGGCCTGGTGTCAGGTGGTGTCGCCATTTTGGCAGACCTAAGACTTCTGGGTCCTCTCTAACCCCTGGGCAACCTGACTGTGGTCTGGCTGCCATCCCAGACACCACAGTCACCTTTCTGAAGGTCTGTCTTCACTCCACTGCTCTAACACCCTCCATGGCTCCCCAGTGCCCTCAATCTGGTATCCAAAGCCCTTCAGGAGCTGACCCCTGCCCATCCTCCACTTCAGCTATGAAGATCCCACTTCTCAAGATGTTTTGGACCTCTTCACCCAATTTGTAAATGTTGGAGTTCCTTCAGACTGGTCCTGAGTCGTCTCTTCCTCTCTCTCTCTTTACAGACCCTAGGAATCTCACCCCCTCCCATGGTTTTTGTGACCTTGTCTCTGAGATGCCACCCATGTCTCGACAATGCTCCTAATGGTCCAGCCACCTCCTGGATGTCCCCCAGGGCGTATCCCAGGCCGTCATATTCACCTCACCTTCTTCCTCCCTCTCGTCCCACATTCAATCTGTTATCAGGTCCTGCCAGTAGTCTCTCCTAAATATCTTTCACACCCATTTGCTTTTCTCCTTCCCATTATCCCAACCTGTGTCGGGCTGCCAGTGCAGTAGCCTCCTCCCATTGGTCTCCCTAGTTCTCTCCTGCCCCACTGCAGCAGTCCACTTTCCACACAGCAGCCAAAGGGATCTTCCTAAAATTAAATCAGATCACAGCCTTCCCCTGTTCAAAATACTCCCATTTTTCCCCACAACACTCTAAACACAATTCAGATTCCTTCCCACGGACTACAGTGCCTTATGTCCCTGGCCCCTGTAAGACCCCTCCAACTCTCTCCCACCACCCTCCCCCTTGCTCACTCAACTCCAGCCACTCTGATCACAGGCCAAGTTCATTCCCCTTTCAGAGCCTTTGCACATGCTGTTACCTCCGCTTGGCATGTCTTTCCCCCAGCTCTGTGTATGAGGGCTTCTCCTCATCCTCCAGGCCCACCTCTGCTCAGACAGTCCATTTTCGCCACAATCAGCCATCTCCCTTATTGAGCACCATCTGTGTGCAGTGGCTCTCTGGGTCATTTCTTTCATCCTCCTAGTAGCCGCCAAAGGCAGTGGAGGGTCTTCTGAATGGAGTCACAGCAAGAACCTCTACCCCCACCCAGAAAAATCCCAGCTCATATCCTGACAAAGGAAATGTCTTCCTAAAAAATTGAAATGGGAGTGAGCTGCAACAAGAGAAAAGACCAGCTCTCAAAGAAAGGAGCCTGCTCCAGGTGGGTGGGCCAGGGAGGGGAGTTCTGAAGTACCGGGGCCCACCCCCCACTGCCAGACGTGGGCTACAGCTCTTCCCAGGACAGACTCTGCTCCAAGTAGAAAGACACACACTATAGCACACCAACTGGTTGTCATCCCGACAGCCTCCACCTTCTCATCTGCAAAATGGTAACAACAGCAAGAAGTCCATCTAATGCTCACGGGAAGAGCTCAATAAATTGGGAAGAGCTCAGTTAAGTCCTCTGCTTTCTGCAGCTGGGTTCCTCTTGCCCCCGCTCCAAACAAGAGCACTCCTGCCTTTCCCCACTGAAAAAGTGCTACAAAAAGTTTTGAGGTGGTACAGACACTTTGACAAATAGGTTGGCCGTTCCTCAAGAAGTTAAACATAGAATTGGCAGTTCCAAGGGGTGCCTTGGTGGCTCAGTCGGTTAAACGTCTGCCTTTGGCTCAGGTCATAAGGTCAGGGCCCTGGGATCAAGCCCCACATCAGGGGTCCCTGCTTATTGGGGAGTCTGCTTCCCCCTCTCCCTCTGCTGCTTCTCCTGCTTCTGCTCTCTCTCTCAAATAAATAAAACCTTAAAAAAAAAAGAACTGGCAGTTCCTCTTCTAGGTATATAGTCAAAAGAATGGAAAATGTACTCTGATAGTTGTATATAAATATGCATAGCCACACTATTCAGAATAGCCAAAAGGTGGAAACAATCGAGAGATTCTTCAACAAATAAATGGATGCGTATCATGTGGCATATTCATGCAATGGAATATTACTCAGCCATGAAAAGGAATGAGGTCCTGATATAGATACAAAAAAATGAACCTCAAAAACATTACACTGAGTGAAAGAAGCCACATATAAAAGGCTTAGCATGTCTGACCACATTTAATATGAAATGTTCAGGCAAATCCAGAAAGACAGTAAGCAGATTGGTGGTTGCCAGGGGCTGGGGGAGAAGTGAGTGACTGCTAACAGGGACAGGATCTCTCCTTTCGGTGAGATGAAAATGTTTTGGAGCTAGATAGAAGTGATGGTTGTACAACACTGTGAATGTGCTAAATGCCCCTGAATTTTTCATTTTTAAGTAGTTATTTTATATGAGATAAAGTTTGCTTCAATATTTAAAAATGAAAAAAAAAAGGCTTTGAGGACCCATGAGAAATTTATCATGGTGGTTGCCTCTGGAAGGGGCTTAGAAAAACTGGAGGTGGAAAGGGAAGGGAAACTTAACTTTCTCTGTCCGTCTTTGGTACTTTTTGACTTTCTATAATATGAGCACATAATGCTTATTCAAAAATGTTTTAATTAAATATAAAGTTGGAAAAAATAAATATAAAGATGAATCAGTTGACTGTACAACCCAAAGAATGAGTTCTAATGTAAACAATGGACTTTAGTTAATCATACTGTGTTTACATTGGTTCATCAGTTGTAAGAAACATATCACCCTAGGGGTGCATGGGTAACTCAGTTCGTTAAGCATCCAGCTCTTGATTTTGGTTCGGGTCATGATCTTGGAGTTATAGGATTGAGCCCCATGTCAGGCTCTGAGCTCAGCACAGAGTCTGCTTGAGGTTCTCTCTCTCTCCCTCTCCCTATCCCTGGCTACTACTCTCTCTAAAATAAACAAATAAGCAGGGTGCCTGGGTGGCTCAGTCAGTGGGGCATCCACCTTCAGCTCCAGTCATGGTCCCAAGGTCCTAGGATCAGCTCCCGTGTTGGGCTCCCTGCTCAGTGGGGAGTCTGCTTCTCCCTCTGCCCCTTCTCCCTGCTTGTGTTCTCTCTCTCTCTCTCTCTCTCTCTCTCGTGCTCGCTCTCAAATAAATAAAAAATATATTTTTTAAAATTCTGTAAAAAGTAAATAAACAAACAAGAAAAAATTTTTTAAAAAGAAACATATCCTAATGGAAGATGTTAACAGTAGGGGAAATTGTGGGAAGTTGAGGGGTATTTTGGGACTATACTTTCTGCACAATTTTTCTGTAGACCTAAAACTGCTCTAAAATATAAAGCCTATTTAAAAGTTAATTAGTTGAGGGGCATCTGACTGGCTCAGTCAGTAGAGTGTGTGACCCTTGATCTCAGAGTTGTGATTTTGAGCCTCACATTGGGCATAGAGATTATTTAAAAAGATTTTTCAATGGGGCGCCTGGGTGGGTCAGTCAGTTAAGTGCCTGCCTTCAGCTCAGGTCATGATCCCAGGGACCTGGGATTGAGCCCCACATCAGGCTCCTTGCTCAGCGGGGAGCTTGCTTCCCCTTCCCCTCTGCCTGCCTGCCACTTCCCCTGCTTGTGCTCTGTCTCTCACTATCTCTCTGTGTGTGTCAAATAAATAAATAAAAGATTTGGGGCACCTGGGTGGCTCAGTGGGTTAAAGCCTCTGTCTTCAGCTCAGGTCATGATCCCAGGGTCCTGGGATCGAGCCCCGCATCGGGCTCTCTGCTCAGCGGAGATCCTGCTTCCTCCTCTCTCTTCCTGCCTCTCTGCCTACTTGTGATCTCTGTCAAATAAATAAAATCTTTAAAAAAAAATAAAAATAAAAGATTTTAAAATGGTTTTTTCAAAAAATTTTTTAAAAAGTTAATTAGGGGGCGCCTGGGTGGCCCAGTGGGTTAAAGCCCCTGCCTTCAGCTCAGGTCATGGTCCCAGGGTCCTGGGATCGAGCCCCGCATGGGGCTCTCTGCTCAGCGGGGAGCCTGCTTCCTCCTCTCTCTGTCTCTGCCTGCCTCTCTGCCTACCTGTCTGTCAAATTAAATAAATAAAATCTTTAAAAAAAATAAAAAGTTAATTAGTTGAAATTAATGAAAAATGAATGAAGATGCTTCAGTTGGGGAGAGGGTGTTCTGGGGCTCAGAGAGCTGTTTCTTTCTTGATAAGGGTTCTGTGACATGTATGGGTTCAATTTGCAAAAACTCCTTACACTTCAACTTAAAAAATTAAAAATAAAATGTTGTTTTGGGACTGCATCTCTTTTAAAATGTGCATTTTTGTTTCAGACAAGCCTGGATTCAAATCACAGCCCTGCCCCTCCCCAAGTAAGCACAGCCTTGAGTAGAGTCTAGTCCCCTCCCCACAGCCTCTGTTTGCCAGTCTGTGAAATGGGTTAATAACAGCAGGCCCCATACTTCTTAAGGTTGTTTGGGACACTTCGGCGAGATGAGATTTGGCAGGAGGCATGCAAATTTTAGCCATCATTCCTATTTCCATTATCACTCTTTTATTGGAGGGAGAGAAATTCTAAGCTGACACTCTCAGGATGCTCCAAGAGGCTGACAAACCCGCTCCTCTGGTGCTTCAGACACCAGGCAAGGACACCCGGTGGCCCCACCCTGGCAGAAGTGGCCCCACCTGTCCTCCTGGGGCCGGCATTATCAGAAAACTGAGGTGCCAGAGACTGGCTCAGTGACCCACGCCCATGGAGCTCTGGTTTGTCAGGTTAGCCCGGCCTCCTGTCGGGGACTTGTCATCAAGGTGTGTGGGCTCCTGAGAAGGAATGCAGGACACAACTGTGCTCCCCCCTCCAGAAACCACATATCTGTCTCTCCTTGAACCACGGGTTCTGGAGTCCACCGGCAGCCTGGCAGCCAAGACCCCCAACACTGACTCCACTACCCCATACCCTAGCCCTGCCCTGCACTCACTCTGGAAACCTGTAGTTGAGACAAGCTACCCCCATCCTTGCTCACGGTACCCCCTTTCTATGCCAAAGGGCTGCCTGACCCGAGAGACTCCCATACTGCCAGGCCCTGGAAGTCTGGGCTGAGAGGAGGCTTACTCCAAATTTCTGGGGTTCTGAGAAAGAACTTCAAGGGGCATATCTAAGGGCAGAGCCAAGTTGGTCAATGGAGGTGGGAAGGAGAGTTTTACTATAGCTTTGGACATATGTAGGCTTTTGCCTGCAACTTCCTTGGCCCAAAGGAGATCCTAACAGAAAACGAAGTTAAAAAAAAAAGCTACCAGTAATCTAGATCATTCCAGAACTGCAATGGTCTCAGCCCACCATCCCAACCAAGTGTGGCCACACTTGGACATGAGCCTCAGAAAGGATTCCGTAGGCTCTGCCTCTTAGCTGTGTGACCTCAGGGGAAGGTCTGTGTCTCTCTGAGCCTCAATTTCCTCATATGTACAACAGGAACTATATTACCCACTTCACGGGGGTTTGATGATAATGCCACGTTTTTAGAGTACTCAGCTCGGCACTTGGCACACAGCAAGCCCTTGATCAAATATGCCTCTTATTGCTGTTGAGGCTGCCACCATGTTCACTACTGTTGCCCAGCCATCTGGGATTTGGAGAATGGAGCCCAACACTTGCCAGGGAGGAGGAATGGGGTCCCATTCCCTGTCACCACTGGACATCAGCCCAGAGCTAATGTTACCTTTCAGAAACCCAAGCTGGGCTGTACAGACAGACTGGGGCCATCGGAAAGTGCACAGGATTTTGGGGTCAGACAGGACCGCTTTGTTCAAATCCCAGCTCCCCCACTGTCTCCCTGTCTCCTTCCCACCTCCAGCCTGAGACTCCCCAGCTGGCGGGCCTCAGCCACCAGGCATGGTCTGGGCTGGCTAGCCACCCCCTGGTCCAAGCAGGGAGGGTGAAGCCCTGGGACACCAAGGACTATAGATCTCTCCAGTATCCAGCAAAAACATCAGCTAGTACGGGGCTTAACTAGGGGCCTTAACACAACCCTCACTGCCAATCTGGGGGCCCTGGAGGGCATCTCCTCTTCTCATAAAGGGGCATTTGGAGGCTCTGTGCCTACCATGGGTGGGTAGAGGGTCTATGAAGGCAGCCGGAACACAAGCGTAAAGTCCATGAGTGAGACGATGTCCAGTGACTCCAATCAGCCCTAGTAGACGGCCTCAGGGGTCCTGATGGGGAGGGGCTTCTTCTTGAGGTCCCTTCCCACCACAGATACCCAGAAAGGATACTCCCAGGACTCCGAGGAGAGCACCGAAAAAAATGCACTCACATGCTGCGACCGTCGGAGACACGCCCACATCCCCCCCCAGACTGGCGTCCGGAACCCGCAGCCGCCGCTGGGGTCCCGGGGCTTCCTGGCCACGGCCGGGCGCGGACGGACTTTCTCTGGCACGCGGCGGGCACCCGCGCCAGGCGCCTCGGGTTACCGCGCAGCGCTGCGGCCGCGCTCCGGTTACGGCCCCTCGCGCTCACTCACCTCGCGGGTCTCGGCCTCCCGCCCTCGGTCCCGATCCACCCGCACCGCAACCTCAGCTCTGACCGAGCCGTCCCCGCGGTCTGGCCCTTTAACCCCGCCGGGTCGAGTCGCTAGGCCCGCCCCCGGCCCGCCCCCGGCCTGGCCAGCCTCTGGGCGGGGACCAAGGCTGGGCCCCCAGAGATGGAGAGAACCAGAGACAGAGACGTGGAGGCATGGAGAACGTCAGAGAGGGAAAGGAACAGAGCCAGAGATGGAGAGACTGACAGGTGAAGAGATGGAGAGAAAGACACGGGCAGAGACAGCGGAAGAGACGTGTGGAGATACAAAGACTTGGACACCCAGCAGCCCGACACCATCACATTCCCTGCCCCTCTGCTGGTGCCTGGCTCTAGTTATTGCCCAGATCCCCCTGTGGCCCGCTCCTTAACACCCCTCTTCTACACCAGTACCCCGCAAAGCCCCCACCTCAGGACCTGCTTCCAAGCTTGGAAAGGGGTCCCTAAGTCAGCAACCCCGAGGCCCCACCCGGCTCCCAGGAATCCTCAGACTCCACTGGCCCTTGGGAGCCAGCCCTTCTGTTCCCTCTGGATCCAGCCCACCCTCCTGGGGCTCCACCACCACCTGGGGCTGCTTCCTCCAGGATGACCTCCAGCCTCAACAAGGAGCACCAGACTCTGGTCCTGCTCCTCCCATCCCACCCACCCACTGTCAGCCAACTTGACCATCCCACTAGGATGTTGTCCTTGGCCAGTTTATCTGCTCCAGATGGGTCCAGACAGGGTCAGCCCCACCCCTGGATGTGAAACAGAGATACCATTCCTGGTTCGGTGGGTGGATGGTTGGACGGGTGGCTGATCTGGGCAAATGGGCTGACAGATGGAAGGATTCACAGCTGGCCTTTGGCTCTCCACTGCCTCCCTGGGGCCAAAAGATCTTGCACATACTAGATACCCAGGAAATAGCTGTCAAATAAAAAAAAAAAAAAAAAAAAAAACCACAGGAGACTAAAGAGATCAAAGGCTCCAGCCATAACTGCCGGCTCATCTGGAGAAACTAAGGCACATGCTGTGGGCTGGAGGAGAGGTGTGACTGGCTGGGGTCAGTCAAGGATCAGGTCGGACACTGAGAAGCCTGAACCCCTGAGAAACATCACCCTCCTCCCAGTGAGTTCCAAAGCCAAAACCACAGCAAACCATAAAGAAGTTGAAGGAAGGACAAGGAAATTCAGATTTTTTTTTTCCCCAGGATGATCATTCCAAAGCCTTTTGACTGGTCAAAAATAAATTACTGATTATAGACTACAGATGAGCCATCCTTCACTTCGGGGGCCAACCAGTTGGGAAGTCTAATCTTGGGGCTGGTTAGCCTGGGGGATGGGGCCAAGCGGCAGAGCAGACCTTGAGCAGTGCTAGTGTCTCAAAGGACAGAGCCAGGGGCCAGGACCACACACAAAACCATGCAGCTAGTGGTTAGAACAGGTACTCTGGAGACAAGGGGTTCAAATGACTCCCTCAGTTACTCTCTGTGTGGCCATCTCAGAGGATGGCTATAATGTTTTAGGGGAACAGTTGCCACCCATGGCAATTCTGTCCCCCAGGAGACAGTTGGACAATGTCTAGAGACACTTTGGCCACCACACCTGGATGCTGGGGTACTGCTGGCATCTAGTGGGTAGAGCCAGGGATGCTGTGAAAAGTCCTACAATGCACACACAGAGAATGTCCCCTCACAAAAGAGAATGACCCAGCCCCAGTGTCCACAAGAGTGAGGCTAAGAAACCCTGCTTCGAGGTATAGGGAGCACTTTTGTATTTGAGCACACAGTAAGTGCTAGGTACGTGCAGACTATTATTAACCACCATGGAGTTTCCAGCCTTCTGCCTCACCAGCAAATCCTGATGGCTAGCTCCATGCTCTGCATGCCCTAGTTCGGAGAAAGCAGTGGCTTCACAGCCCCATCCATGCACAAGTTTCAATGAGGCAAGTCCTGCTTTAGCTGACTCTGTCTCCCTCTGAGACCAGGGTCTCCTTGAGGGTGAGACCCCAGGCTCAGCTCGTCAGGGCTAGGCCACACTTGGTTTAGAATAAATCCCTGCAGGGACGCCTCGGTTGGTTGAGCAGCTGCCTTCCGCTCAGGTCATGATCCCAGCGTTCTGGAATCGAGTCCCACATCGGGCTCCTTGCTCGGCAGGGAGCCTGCTTCTCCCTCTGCCTCTGCCTGCCACTCTGTCTGCCTGTGCTCACTCTCTCTCTGACAAATAAATAAATAAAATCTTAAAAAAAAAAAAAAAAGAATAAATCCCTGCAGTTGAAAGGACCTGCTGTGGAAAGACCCAAGCATGGTTCTAGGTGCTGGGAACATGACAGAATAAACACAGACCCAATCCTTTCCCTTGTGGACTGGAAAAGAGAAAGAAACATATCCAGCAGGAAGTTTTTACCAGTGAAGGGATGTAACAGGGTTTTGCAACAAGGTAGAGGGGAAGCTGCTATCTAAGTTGGGTGTCAGGTGGCCAGCTGAAACCTGAAACACAAGAATAAATGTTGAGTGAGTCACACTGTACACCTTAAATTTTTGTCAATTACACCTTAATGAAGCTGAGGGAAGAGAAGATGGGATGAATGAATGAAGAAATGTATTTTCACAAGTCCGAACCACACAGAAAATACTCTGGTTGTCCCCAAAGACCGACACAAGTGTCCGAACTCTGATGTAAATTACGTTGGCCTAGTAATTTTAGATGGCACATGGAGGAACATTTTTGATCCATTTTCTATTTTATGTATTTATGTTAAATGAGAGATGTGCTTTGATTCATAGAAGAAAAAAATAGACTCACCCTAGATATCAAATCTATATAGCCTTGTGGATATAATAAGAGTTATATAAACTTTACTTTAAAATAAATAAGGTTTGGGGTGCCTGGATGGCTCAGTTGTTAAGCGTCTGCCTTCAGCTCAGGTCATGATCCCAGCATCCTGGGATCGAGCACCAGGCTCCCTGCTCAGGGGGAAGCCTGCTTCTCCCTCTCCCTATGCCCTGCTTGTGTTTCTCCTCTCTCCCTCTCTCTCTCTCTCTCTCTCTCCCTGCCAAATAAATAAATATCTTTTTAAAAATAAAATAAAATAAGTAAGGCTTGGGGTGTATGGGTGGCCCAGTTGATTAAGCGTCTGCCTTTGGCTCAGGTCATGATCCTGGGGTCCTGGGATTGAGTCCCAGGATTAAGGGGGGATGGGTGCTGCTCAGTGGGGAGTCTGCTTCTCCCTCTTCCTCTGCCCCTCCCACCCCCTTGTGCCTGTGCTCTCACTCAAATAAATAAATAAAATCTTTTTAAAAAATAAAATAAGTCTTTAGAGGAAGACCACTGAAAGAAAACTATTAAGTAATAAAAGGTAATGGGTAGATAGAGCAAAACTGGTGGCAGAAGATTGGGAATGGCTAAAATTTCAGTATCAGAAGCCATCTGTCTGGATTAAGACAAAGATGAAGGACAAAGCCAAAGAGTCCCAAATTCAAGTTTGGGAACTCTTAGGCACCAATCTCTTCCAAATTCCAGAAAACAAGACACAGCCGGGCTCAAAACTTTGAGGGAATTTTAAAGCCAGTGTAAGACACCCACTTGTCCTGGCAGGTGATAAACTTGGCTGATGTCTTTATCCCTTTTCCGTCTCAGGCATATTCCCTCAATGGGTGCTGGACCCTCTTTGAGGGTGAGAGGAGGTGGCATTTCTAAAGGAAGAAGAGGCAACACAAATAATTGAAGCTGTGCAGTTTGGAGGAGGCAGACGGGAAGGCTACGTGAAGGATGTGACATCTGAGCTGGGACTGGAGGGAGAGGTTGGATTTCAACAGATGCAGGAGAGGGGGTGGGGCTTGGGCTCGGAGAAACCCGAGGGTGTGGCTGGGCAGGTGGCTCTCTAGCCCTGGGGTGTGAGAGACGAGGAGGGGTGCAGGAGAGAATGTGAAAGGCCTTGAAAATCAGCCCAAGTGGCTGAGGGTTGATCTGGCAGGCAATGGGGAGCCCTGGATGGTGCATGAGCAGGAGAGGAGCTCCCTTTAATTTGTGTTTTAAAGCACAGTGGAGCTTATTGATTTTGTCAGGGATGTGGGGTTTTTTTTAAAGTTTTATTTATTTATTTCAGAGAGAGTGAGAGAGTGAATGAGTAGGAGGGAGGGGCAGAGGGAGAAGAGAAGTAGACTCCCTGCTGGCTGCAGAGTTCGACACTGGGCTGGATCCCCGGACCCTGAGGTGAGCCAAAATCAAGAGTTTGATGTCCAACAGACTGAGCCACCCAGGCACCCCAGGGATGTGGATTTTTTAGAGATGTGAAGGACAGCTGCTTTGGTGCCTGGCTGGATGTGGGGTTTCGGGTGGCAGAAGAGGAGAAGAAGAGAGGAGTGGGTAACAGCTCAGCGTCTCTGCCCTCAGAGAGATAGGGACAAAGAAGGAGGAGCAAGTTGAAGGGCCCAGTAGGCTTCCTGGCTGTTAGCTCGGGCAGGTCACGTGGCTACTGTAAGCCCCCATCCTTGTACAGATAAAATGGAGGCGATGATCGCAAGATGAAGTGGGGTTTGCGGGGTGCTCGGCCCCAGGCTTGGCACAGACCATGGGCTGGACGGACATCAACACTTGGAGTGTGTGGTTGGATTTGGGCAATCCCAGCAGTTCTCAACTGGGACAGATTATCCCCCTAGGGGACATTTGGCAATGCCCAGAGATACTTCTGGCTGTCCCATTGTAGAGGGGGAGGACCGACTGGCATCCAGTCAGCAGAGGCCAGGAGTACAGCTGAACATCCTACAATGCACAGCCCAGCCTCCACCACGGAGAATGATCCCACCCCAGGTGTCAGCAGTGCTGAGGCCGAGACACCCTGTCTGCCAAGGAGAGGCACTGGGGAGGCAGCTGGGCCCATCAGGAGAAGTGCATCTCTGAGTCACCTGTCCTGGGAGAACATGGATGCCCAGGGAGTGGGTTAGTGAAGTCACCTGGGAGGAGGTGGACAGAGAATGCATTGACAGAAGCACGGATCACAGCTGCATTTAGAGAGAGGGCAGGCAGAGGCATGAAGCTGGAGGGAGAGATGAGCCACATCTGGGAGGTCCAGGAAGAGTGGCCTGTGCCCAGAGGGCAAGGGACCCAGGGCCTGGGAAGGGACAGGGCTCCGTGATTCCCAGGCACCAGAGTCCTCAGCCTGGTAGCAACCAACAAACTATAATCAAAGTGGGAGGGTGAGACATAGAAGCGGTGGCCAGGTTAGGGAGATGGTCCCAGAAAAACGTGTGCAAGTGGACAAAGTGGCAGGGGTGAGGGGAAGAGTTTTTCCTGGGCCTCCAGAAGCTCACAGCAGACTTTTTGGGGGCAGAGACAAAAAGAAGAGCAGTTTCCTCCAACACTGTTGGTGAAGACGTAAAACGGTGCAGCTGCGATGGAAAACAGTTTAGCAGTTCCTCAAAAAGCTAAACATAGAATTACCATATGAGCCAGTGATTCCGCTCCAAAGTATATAACCAAAAGAAGTGAAAACAGGGACTCAGTGTCCCTGCATGTGCATATGTCCACACAGATTCAGAGCAGCACGATTCACAGTTGCCAAAAGGTGGAAACAACCCAAGTATCCATCAACAGAGAAATAAACAAATGTGGTCCATCCATATGGTGGAATATTACTCAGCCATAAAAAAGAACGAGGCCCTGACACATGCTACCCCATGGGTGAGCCTTGAAAGCATCATGCTGAGTGAAGGAAGCCAGACACAGAAGGTCACACATTGTATGACTGCATTTCTGTGAAATGACCAGAAGAGATAAATCCATAGAGACAGAGCACATCAGGGATGGCCAGTGACAGGGGCAGTGAGGAGTAAAGCCCGTGTCCAAGGAGAATGAGTGCAGGAGCTCCTCTTGGGATGATGGAAAAATTTTGGAACTAGACAGCAGTAATATGGTTGCACAATATTTGTGAATGTACTAATGCCACCGAATTATACACTTCAAGAGGGTTAACTTTTTATATTATGTGTTTTCACCTCAGTAAAAAAGAGAGAGCCAGCAAGAAACAGAACACTAATTTGAAAAGAGTTTAATAAAAGCACTATTTCAAAAAGATCGTACAGCCGGGAGCCATTACCACCCCCAGAGCCCTGGGACCTGGGGCTACCAGGCAAAAGCAGTTAATAGAACCTGGACTTGATAGGGCTATGTGCAGAGAGAGGACTGCCTGGCAAGAGCTGTTGGTTGAGGGGCACAGGCAGCCTGCATGGACCACACAGGAGAGAAGAAGAGATACTAATATCCTGACCTCAGTCTCCTCCCTCCCTCCAGTGCCTGCTGTGGCTCCCTATTGGTTGAACCCAACTGGAAGCCATAAGGCAAAGGTTGAGTGGTCCATTCAGGTTAGCCTCCCAGGACACAAAATAGGGGGCAGAAGGGTGGAGACAAGGCAGGAGGTAATTCAAGGTTTGAAGCAAAGGCCAGAGCAGTTCAGGGATGTGGGGTGAATGGAGCAGCAAGCACCTCCTTCCAACTCATCACTCACCAACTCAACTCATCACTCTTGCTCACTGCCACTTGCAACCATCTTGCCAAACCCTTCAAGGCCATCTCTCCCCGCCTCAAAGTCTTTGCACATGCTGTTCCCTCTTCCTGGAATTCTCTTCCCTCTCCCCTGCTCCGCTAACTCCTACTCCTCCTTCAGGTATCAGCTCAAAGGCCATGTTCTCTGAGGGCTTCCCTAACTTCTGAGCTCAGTTCAAGCTCACGCTCCATGCAGCCACAGCCCCCATGCATCCTCGGTCACAGCAAACTCGCTCTTGGAACGGAGTGTTTAGCTGGGAGCTCTGTGCATGTAGACAGCCTCTTGCTCACTCCTTGCCTTTTTCCCCAGCCCTGGCGAGCACAGAGCACATGTTCATTCAGCAAACACCAAGCTCCCAGGAAGTACCAGGTGTTGTTCTGCAGTGGAGATGCAATAAAGCATAACTAGAAACACATAAGCAAAAAGCTTATTTTATGGGATGTGCGCCGTGGAGGACAATGAGCCAGGGAGGCAAGGCGATGAGGAAGTCCTCTGAGGTGCTCTTTGAGCAGAGACCAGAGGCTGGACCGTGCCTGAAGAAACAGCCAAGAGCCCAGTGAGGCCGGAGCCGAGTGAGCGATGGAGAGAGTGGGAGGACACAGGGGGTGGGAGGTGACCGGACGGATTGTGTCCCTAGGAGTTTTCCTCTGGGGAAAGGGCGCCACGGACGGTTCCCAGCTGGGCAGAATGCTGACTGCGCAGAGGCGATTTCCCCGGCTCCCTCTGGCTCTGATGCGCCGACGAAAGGGGGGCCAGAGCGGCGGGAGGAGCCGGAGGAGGAGCCGCCCTGGAGGGACGGCGCTGTGAAAGGTGGTAGGATTGGGAGTTTGTTTAGAGGTGACGGGACTCGCCGACAGACGGAATGTGGGTGTGAGAGGAGGGAAGTCAGGGGTGACGCCAAGGGTTTGGGCGTGGGCCACATCTAGGCTGGCGTTTTCGATGGAGAAATGGAGACTAACTCGGGGAGAAGAAAGGAGGGGATGGAGAGAAAGGCGGCAAATGGGAAGAGAGGGAAAAGGGGAGATGGTCGCAATAAGGAGCCAGGCGGGTGCAGGACACCCCTCAGGGCGGGCGGCGGGAGGGAGGCCCTGGTCTTCAGAAGCTAGAGAGATGGACAGCACGCTCCCAGAATTGGGGATTGCTGCTGGGGAGAGCAGGAAGCACCGAGGGGGGCAAAGACAATGCTGGGGGGCGGGGGGCGGTCGTGAAGGGGAATGGGAACGAGGTTACTTCTCACCAGGTATGGCTAGAAGGTGTCCTTCCTGCACTCTGCCTGGAGCGACCCAGCCCTCTCCCTTCCTCCACACGCACCTGTCTCCATTTCCCCACAGTCGGTGGGGGATTAATCTCCACCTCCCTCTACCAGGGCCCAGGAACACGGGATTTGCGGATTGGGAGCTAAAAGGTACTGCTGGCATCAATGATACCTCTTTCCGACTTCCCCTCAGCCAATCAGATTCCAGCCTCCTACGCCTCAGTCAATTAGAGCGTCTCTAGCCCTCAGCCAATCAGACTCTGCCTTCCCTTCTTTCAGTCAATCAGACGCTCCTCTCCCGCTTCACAGACAACTAAATTCCGCGTTCTGCTTCCTGGCCGACTGAACTACTCCTCCCTCCACTAATCAGGCTCGGCCCTCCCCACATACCTCACCCTATCAGAAACAAGTCTTTTGTCCGTCGGCCAATAAGAATGCCCCGTTAGAAGAAGCCTGTGGGCGTCGAGACCCCAGTCCACCACTTACCTGCTGGCTGCCCTGGAGTACGGCTCTTACCATCTCTGTGTCTCTTTCTTCTCAACCGTAAAATGAGGGTGCTCATCTTCCTTCCCTCTTGGGGTGGGCCTGAGGCTGCCACCTGAAAGCGATCTCTTCCTAAAAATATGTTGTGTAAATGTGTGTTATTATTTCTCCTCCCTCCCTTCAAATCCCCCAAAGCTGTTTCCTACGCTGGAACGCCCTTCCCTGCCAGACCATCTCATTTATCCTTCAAAAACCAATCCCTCTTCCAGGAACTTGTCTATGCCCCCTTCCCAAGCTGTACCCCAGCTGCCCCTCTGGCTCTTCTAGCTAACCTAGTCATGACCATGTAGGGCAGAGAGTCTAGCTGAAATTGTCCCTTCCGCCCACCCCCCACCCCCACCTCCCTGCTGTTGGAAACCTCAGAGCCCAGAGCTTGGAAATTTGGGGGCCCCAGAATCTCCCACAATGAGGGTGGGCCCAAAATACTGGTGTCATTTGAATACCTGCTGCCCAACCGCGTCAATGAACAAATCAGTCTCAATATGGATCAGCTGGAGGGGAAGTCCAGCATTGGACTTGGTGGAATCATTAAATCCCTTAAAATCATGTGCAAAGGGGCGCCTGGGTGGCTCAGTGGGTTAAAGCCTCTGCCTTCGGCTCAGGTCATGATCTCAGGGTCCTGGGATCGAACCCCATGTCGGGCTCTCCGCTCGGCGGGGAGCCTGCTTCCTCCTCTCTCTCTGCCTGCCTCTCTGCCTGCTTGTGATCTCTGTCTCCCTCTGTCAAATAAATAAATAAAAGCTTTTAAAAAAATTAAAAAAAAAATCATGTGCAAAATCGTGCGTTTATCTTTTCAGGAGAGACTTGGAGCCAGAGCTTTCACTAGATTTGTCATGGGTGGGGGGGGGGGGGAGTTAAGAACTTTCTTTGAAAATTGGAGTCCCTGGGTGCCTGGGTGGCTCAGTTGGTTGAGTGACTGCCTTTGGCTCAGGTCATGATCCTGGAGTCTCAGGATCGAGTCCCGCATCTGGCTCCCAGCTCCACAAGGAGTCTGCTTCTCCCTCTGATATTCTCCCTTCTCATGCTCTTTCTCACTCTCTCTCTTTCAAGTAAATAAATAAATAATAAAATAAAATAAAATTGGAGTCCCAGAGATAGGCAGTAGCTTGCCCAAAGTCACACAGCCTGGTAGGAACAGAGTCAGGAATTTAGCCCTTGGGGCCCATGGGAGGAGCCTCCCTGGACTTGGAGGCTGAGTATAAAAAGGTATTTAACCTCATGAACCAGTTTAAGGGGAAGAAAATTCATGTTTATGGGAAGAAGCCCAATGGTCAGTCAGTTGACAGATATTTCGTGAGCACCTAAATGCTATATGCCAGGCACTGGTCTCAGCCCTGGTGATGCAGCCCCGAGCAAGACAGGTCCCTGCTCCCATGGAGTTTCCCTCCAAGTGGGGAAGGCAACAATAAATAAATAAGTACATACACAAGATAAATAAGCAAATGACTAAGATACTGTCAGGTAAGGGTCTTGGTAAATAGAATGAGCTCACAAGGAGGGACTGGGAACCTAGTTTATGCAGGGTGGTCAGGGCTAGGCTTCTAGGAGGAAGTAATGTTTGAGTGATCCCTGAATGATAGGAAGACATGAACTGGAACATTCCAAGCAAAGTGAGCAGCAAGTACAAAGGCTGTAGGGTGGAATTAGGATAGCATCATCAAGAAGCAAGACGCCAGTGGGCTGGACTAAGGAACCCATGAGTAGAGGAGATTAGAAGGGCTGGTAGAAGCCAGAGCCTGAAAGTTCTAGTATATGCACCGCAGAAAGGAGAGGGAAGGGAGAAGGGTGCCCCACAACAGAGGGACCAAAAGTCACCCTGCCTCCTGCTGTGCTGATATAAACTATAGACCAGAAAGGAGGAGTGAGTGGGTTGGGGCAAAGGTGACCTCCACCAGGGAACCAGTTGTGGTTCATGACCACAGGCTACCCCAGGCTGATTCAGCAAGATTCTGTGTTATCAAAGGTCAGCTCCCCAAATAGCAAAGCAACCTAGCAGCAAATTGCCCCCCACCCCAGAGGACCTCCTTTAGATATTTCTCCTCGCTAGCTTCCAGAAAGATTAAGCTTTAGAAAATTTCTCAAAAATGCTTGTAGGGTGGAGCCAGTCACCAACCACTGTGTGACTTTGGGCAAGTTACTTCACAATCCCTAAGCCTCAGTCGACCACATTCTTGTTTGTTCAAGCCTTCATAAATCAAAGGCATAATATAGGTACCTTCCTCTGCCTACAGTACCATGTTGAGTCTCCACAATAAAGGAAGGACTTGGATTAGGATCATTTATAGGTAGAGAGGTGGGGGCTCACAGGAAGGAAACAACTTGCCCAAGTTGGGAGGTAAACCCAGATCTGTCAGAGTCCAGGGATGCAAAGACTATGAGGGGCCCAATCCTAAGCCCTTCCTTAGCAAGTGTCCAGCACCCAGTGGTCACTAAGCAGACAGGGAATAATCTGATGGCCATTAGCCATGGTGTGGGGCCACCTCTCCCAACCTCAGTTTCTTTGGCTGCCAAATGGGGACTTAGAATTCTTCACTTTGAATTCTCTCTTCACTGGCTTTGTGAGGCAACAGAGATAGAAAGTGTTTGGTGGTCCCTCAAAAAGTTAAACATAGGGGTGCCTGGGTGGCTCAGTGGGTTAAGCCTCTGCCTTCGGCTTAGGTCATGATCCCAGAGTCCTGGGATCGAGTCCCGAATCAGGCTCTCTGCTCAGCAGGGGTCCTGCTTCCTCCTCTCTCTCTGCCTGCTGCTCTGCCTGCTTGTGATCTCTCTCTTTGTCAAATAAATAAATTAATAAATGTTTTTAAAAATTAAGTTAAACATCGAGGTACCATATGACCCAGCAATCCCACTCCTAGGTAGAGACCCCAAAGAATTGAAAACAATATTCAAACAAGTACAAGTACACGCATATTCACAGCAGCACTCTTCACAAAAACCATAAGTGGAAACACCCCAAATGTCAATGAAATTATGAACGGGTAAGCAAAATGTCCTATGTACACACAATGGCATGTCATTCAGCTATAAAAAGGATCAGAGCCCTGACATACACCACAAAGATGAACCTCAGAAACATTACACTGAATGAAAGAAGCCAGTCACCAAAGTCACGTAATGTGTGATCCCTTTTTATGGAATGTCCAGAATAGGTCATTCTTAGAGACAAAAAGCAGAGCGGTGGTTGGCAGGGGCTGAGGGGAGGGGAAATGGCAAGTGATTATGTAATCCATACAGAGTTTCCGTCAGGGGTGATGAAAATGTTCTGGAACCAGATAGAGGTGATGATTGCACAACACTGTAAATGTACTAAATGCCCCAGAACTATTCTCTTTAAAATGATTGATTTTATATTACATGAATTTCGCTACAATAATAAATACATGGTAAATAAATAAATAGTGGGAATCAGGTTGATACAATTTTATATCACTGATTCCTTTGCTAAGGCCATGATATAAGCACATTATTATTGCCATTTTAGAGTTAGAGAAATCAAGACACAGGGAGGGGAGGTGCTCTACCTAGGGAGTTGGGAAGACTGAATGGGACGTGGGGTCTCCCTGACCTCAAGCAGGTCCCACTCCTCTGCCTGGGAGCCATGCAGGTGAGAGACACCCACAATGAGTTTACCATCCTTGAGTACAGGTGACTCAGCCAGAGGGCAGACAACAGAACCCAGGATATTGGCCAGCTTGACCTGGTTCTTTTTTCCTGGCCCAGGAGGAGACAGCAAGGGAGGCCCAGGGCCAAAGGGCTGTCCTTTGTTCAGAGAGAAAACCTGTTATTATCACCTCTCTATGCCCAGTCACATGCCTAATGCCCTAAGAAGACTCAACCCTGCAGCCAGCCCTCTAGAAGCTCTCAGTCTGGAGAGTACATTGTTGGACACAGACACTCCCAACAGCTCAGTATCAGGGCTCAGCCAAAGAAAGGAGCCTGGAGCTGGAAAAGCCAAGAGGAGAGAGCCAGAGGAGAAGGGAAGTCCTCCTGGAAACCGGGATATTGGAGATAGGTCTTGAAGAATGTATAGGAGTCCACCAGATCAAATGAAAAAGTACTAGTGGGAAAGCAAAGAGATATAAGCCCTGGGGAGGAGAAATTGGTAATATCTGGCAAAATTGTATGCTCATTTATCCACTTAGGGGAATATATCCCAAAAGTCCCTTGCAAAACTAAGAAAAAGATAAATGAACATGGCTTTTCACAACAGCACTATTGAAAATATCAAAATATAGGGGCGCCTGGGTGGCTCAGTGGGTTAAAGCCTCTGCCTTCGGCTCAGGTCATGATCTCAGGGTCCTGGGATCGAGCCCCACATCGGGCTCTCCTCTCAGCAGCGAGCCTGCTTCCTCCTCTCTCTCTGCCTGCTTCTCTGCCTACTTGTGATCTCTGTCTGTCAAATAAATAAATTGTAAAAAATCTTTAAAAAAAGAAAATATCAAAAATATCAAAATGCTGGAGCACCTGGGTGGCTCAGGTGGTTAAGCACCTGCCTTTGGCTCAGATCAGGATCTCAGGGTCCTGGGATCGAGGCCAGCGTTGGGCTCCCTGCTCAGCAGCGCAATCTGCTTCTCCCCGTCCCCCTGCTCATGCTCTCTCTCTCTCACTCACTCTATCTTTCAAATAAATACATAAATAAAATCTTTTTAAAAACTATATCAGAAGACTGGAAATAGCCCATAAGCCCATCAATAGGGTATGGTTGAATAAATCAAGGCGCAGCCACATGTTGGGGTCCTATGCATCCGTAAAAGGGAATGAGGATTATCTCTCTATTCTGGCATGAAGAGATCTCCAGGAAACAGTGTTAAGTGGAAAGAAATATATATTGTACATACTAGTGACAGTTATATAGATATATATAGTGTTTTTAAAATGGAACAATAGGGACACCTGGGTGGCTCAGTTGGTTAAGCGGCTGCCTTCGGCTCAGGTCATGATCCCAGCGTCCTGGGATCGAGTCCCACATCGGGCTCCTTGCTCGACAGGGAGCCTGCTTCTCCCTCTCCCTCTGCCTGCCTCTCTGTCTGCCTGTGCTCACTCTCTCTCTCTCTGACAAATAAATAAATTTAAAAAAATTTAAAAAAAATAAAATGGAACAATAGGGGTGTCTGGGTGGCTCAGTGGGTTAAATCCTTTGCCTTCAGCTCAGGTCATGATCTTAGGGTCCTGGGATCAAGCCCCGAATTGGGTTCTCTGCTCAGCAATGAGCCTGCTTCCCTTCCTCTCTCTCTCTGCCTGCCTCTCTGCCTACTTGTGATCTCTGTCTGTCAAATAAATAAATAAAATATTTTTAAAAATAAATAAAATGGAACAATAGACCATGAAAAAATTATAAATGATTACCCGAGGAGGAGGGAAAGAACATGATGAAAGGTAAATGAGTAGAAGCTAGATGTTTCTCTATATATCTTGTTTTGCAGATTTGACTTTAGAACCATGCAAATATCTCACATAATTCTAAGGCAATATTAGACTTAAAAAATAATCCCTTCACTTCATACCCATTAGGATGGCTATTATAAAAAAGAAAATAACAAATGTCGGCAAAAGTGTAGAGAAATTGGAACTCTTGTGAACCACTAGTGGGAACGTAAAATGGGGCAGCCGCTGTGGAAAACAGTTTGGCAGGTTCTTAAAAAAATTAAGTATACAATTACCACATCATCAAGCAATTCCACTTTTGGGTATATGCCCAAAAGAAATGAAAGTGGGAACTCAACTCAAACAGATATTTGTACACTCACGTTCACAGCAGCACTACTCACAATAGCCCAAAGTGGAAACAACCCAAATGTCCATCAACAAATGAATGGATAAACAAAATATGGTCTATCAGTACAATGGAATATTGTTCAGCCTGGACAAGGAAAATACAGGGGCACCTGTGTGGCTCAGTCAGTTAAGCACCCAATTCACAATTTTGGCTCAGATCATGATCTCATGATCATGAGATTGAGCCCCCAGTCAGGCTCCACGCTAGGCATGGAGCCTGCTTGGGATTTTCTCTCCTCATTCTTTCTCTCTCTCTCACTCTGCCCCTCCACCGCCCCCCACCCACTCACACCCACACCCTCTCTAACTTTCTCAAAAAAAATTAATAAATCAATAAATACTTTAAAAATTAAAAAGAAAAGGGGCGCCTGGGTGGCTCAGTGGGTTAAAGCCTCTGCCTTCGGCTCAGGACATGATCCCAGGGTCCTGGGATCGAGCCCCACGTCGGGCTCTCTGCTCCGCGGGGAGCCTGCTTCCTCCTCTCTCTCTCTGTCTGCCTCTCCGCCTACTTGTGATCTCTGTCTGTCAAATAAATAAATAAAATCTTTAAAAAAATTAAAAAGAAAAAATGATAGGGGATTTCCTACTTCTGTCTAGTGAAAAGTCCTAGAAACAGCTAACCCAATACCCATGAGCACCTTTAGCAGTTTGATTCTTATCTCTAAGTACCACTTTCCAATCAAAGGAAGAAGGGCTCCCTGGGGAAATGGTTGATTCTCAGGTTTGTGGCAGGAAATGTACAAGATATTCCTGAAATATCTTGTTACATCATAAAAGAAGGAAGAGTCATGTCAAAAGAACTCAGGAGTCAAAGTGAAGAGGCTCCCACTGGCCAAAGGAGGGATAATAATTTGATTATCAGTAATGATAAAAAAAAAACTTCAATGTATTCACACATTTCAGTAGTTTAAGTCTGTGATTTTGTAAAGATAGGGGGGAGAGGGACATCTCATTATCTACCTTTGGAGGATGTTAAGGAGCCCAGCAATGACTTTGAAAATGAGGGAAGGAAAGATATCAAGCATTTATCTTGTCTTTCCATGGGAATTGTACCACTGGGTAACCAAATAGTAGATGAGAAGATGGTTCTCTCTCCAGATGAATTCCAGCTAATAAATGAAGAGAAAATAATTCATCCCAATATCACTCTGTTGTAGCTGCTAATGGGTTAACAGGTCTAGGTGATGATCACCAATGGCAGAGAACGTCACAGAAGAGAGACAGGGGGTGGCAGTTATGGAAGAAATAAGATGGCTCGTGAGCTGACACGTGTCAGTTGGATGATGGGTACATATGGGGATTCATTATATAATTCTCTCTACTTTTGAATATGTTTGAAATTTTTTGTTCAGAAAACAATGGTTAAAGCCCTTTGCGCTGTGTCATTCTCTCGAAGCAGGGTGACAACAGCTAGGAGCCGTAGTTTCTCCGTAAATATTCCCCAGGGTGTACCAACCTCTGGCCCCATTTACCCCACACTCATTCTTGGCCTCTAGCATAGCGCCGAAGGCTGAACTCACGATTTCACTATAATATGTCCTGTCCTCAGTTACAAAACTCCCTCCTCTCCAGTTTCAGTGCCAGCTTTTGAGAGATTAAATCTCACCTCTATTCTAAGATGTGACTGAACTCAACTTCTGCCCTCCAGGGACAGCGGAATCCTCCCGGCTGGAGGCTGTGAGGTCATTGGCCCACATCAGCAACTTTGCTTTCCCTTTGGCAAATTGGGTTTGACCAATTCTGGGGCTGGCCTGCCAGGCTTCAGTGATCTGGCTGTGGTTCCAGACTGGCTGAAAGCCCAGCCGGCTGCTGTGGGGGACAAGGCCAGCAGGAAAGCCTTGGCTTGGACAAGGGCCCCAGATGCAGAAATAATTCATGTCTGTGAGTCCAGACTCATAGAGGAAGAAGGACTCGGGCCATCATAGATTATCCTGTGCCCTAGACCTCTGCTGGGGAGGCTGGGCCAGTGGAGGGATTGGGGGCAGAAACAACTCTACTTATTGCATGCTTTCCACATGCAAGGACGGTCCTCAGCACGTAGGACCACCTCATTTAGCTCCCAAAATAACCCTAGGAGGTTGGTACTATTCTCCCACTTTAGAGATAGACAAAATGAGAGTTAGAAATTAAACCACTTGTTCCAGCTAGAAACTGCCGAGTGAGAATTTGAACTTGGGTTAACTGGCTCAGGAGGGATCATCAAACTTTATTAAAAGTCCACATATAGGGGTGCCTGGGTGGCTCAGTG